>CAUHTR010000840.1:0-101663 GCA_959609185.1 Schmidtea polychroa | reverse complement strand
AATGTTTCAAACAAAATTTTAGAAGTAGTGATTTCCCGTATCATCCGATGTTTGTTATGAACACTCAAATATTTTTAATTATTTGAAGACTTTTGATATTGAAATAAATTCTTCCTCATGTAATTATGAATCTAAAGATCACAGGAGTAATTTAATAGTTAACAAATATAATCCTGTTAGTGAATCGAAAGGTAGTGACATCTTTCGGAAAATGATGATCAAAAAAATTTGAATATTAAAGATAAGTGTCAGCTGTATAGTTGCAGTGTAAAAGATCAAGTTACTTACTTAAAGGGTTGTGTGAGAGAAGGTGAATGTATATTTGATGATCATACTCAATTACTTTCAGAAATATCAACGGTCGAAACATTCAATGCGAATTCATCGATAGTTCAGACTAGTGAAATATCTTATGAAAAAGTGTTGGTTTTAAAAAACATATCTCATTTGAATCTACCAAATTTCAAAATTAATTTGATGCAAAATACAAGCAATAAAGATGAATACAATATGCTCAAAAAATGTGAATTAAATAATGATTCTATATTTATAAATTTGGGTATAATCTATGTCATTCTGAAATTGATATGGATCATTTATAAAAAAACAATACAACATTATGCGTTTACTGACTCAAACATGAGGAATTATGCCTGTCTTCCATCATCTTTATATGTCACCGTAATATATTTAAATTGTGGAAATAAAATTGGATCCAACGGGGAAATAAAAAAGAAAAAAAAACATTCAACATCTAACTTGGACAATATTCATCTTACCAACAAACATTCATTCAAACATACATAGAATAAAATAACGCATGTCTCTTCAAAAAAAAGGAAAGCCACTTGGGGATTGCTGTTGGGCGGTTCGGGATCTATGGTCGCTGGTGGGCCATCTGTGAATTGAGTTTATCTATAAACAAGAAGTATTAAACACACGTTTTGTCAGTCTCACTTTGTGTCGAATTTGAAGTGGATAGAAGAGAATTCCCATTGATTGCGACATTTGAGGACGGTGGATTCTGAACCATTTGCTTAGGCGGGGTTCGATTTGGGCGGGAGGCATTGAATGAGAAATAATATAGATAAAATTGATTATTTTCATTACAGAATTTATCAATACAAAATTAAAATGAAGAGAATAGAAAAGTTGTCCTTTGGCATTTTTAAGATAAAAATATTCAAGTTTAGATAAATAATTTGGTACATGAACAGCAATACTCTGTCTACATCTTCATAGCAAAGTAGTCCACATTTATAATCTGATAAGATGCGTGCATCATTGACTACCTCGATGTTGGTCGATTTAGAAACGAACCCAAATAAACATCATCAAATGGGAAATATTTTACAAACGGAATAGCGTGACTGATTTTTGTTAAGTTTTTCATTGACAATTATTGTTGAACCGGAAACGTACAGTGGATAAACATCATTGAAATTTTGATCGTTCGACACATACCATCTGCTCCAATTCAATCTGTAAGGTATGACATTGAGATTCCGATGCCCGAATATTGCTAATCTATCAAAGAAATCCGATGACAAATGATAAAGGTTTTTCAAATTGATAAAAACGTCATCATCTACGAAGATAAATCTTTACTGGCTTATTGGATTCAGACACATATGAAGCCTCATCCAATATATTTCCGCCATTAACTTTAATGTATTATTCAAATAAGTATCCTTGAAATTAACTTGAATCGTGTCGTTGCTATTCTTCAGCTCTAATTTAATAATTCTATTCCAGTCCAAAAGAAATGAAATCGGAAACCGAAAAATAATTAGAGTGGGATAGAAAATTTCATTTTCCAGCTCTAATTTAATAATTCTATTCCAGTCCAAAAGAAATGAAATCGGAAACCGAAAATAATTAGAGTGGGATAGAAAATTTCAAGTTAACACTTAAACACAGAAATAAATTCGACAGAGCTTGGTGTCAGTTGTTTTGCTGGGCTGTTCAATTCATTTTCGATGTCTCATCTTTGTCATTGTCGTCGATCTGGAATTGAAGATTAGTTGATTGCATTTGGACAGTCAATACATACGAACTCTGACGCACACTAAAAAGATAGTGAGAAAGCTTCTTGAAATGTTTTTTAATCTTAATAACTGTAGCACATCTCCCAAGAGAGGGAATCGATACATGCAGTCACAGTGAAATTTAAATACACGCGCTCTCCAAATGACAGTGGAGAGTGATGATTCTTTAATTCTGTGAAAATTAAATCAAATTTTCCTGTATCAATGGCAACGAAATCAACTCACTTGCACAGGCAGAGAAAATTCTCATCATGTTTGTGTGACATGCACAACTGTCTGTGTGTATTTCCTAACAACACCGTTTGTTTTAATGGATAATTTGTTTTTTTTTATTCGGATGTATTCATTGGCGATTCCATTATCCATGTACTGGCAATCGATTAATAATTCCTTAACTATTTATGGCAATTAATGAATGCTAATAAATAGTAAATGGATCCCATACGTTGGTATCTTTGTATTATCAATTGTTGGTGTGTAAGTAGAATTTGCATGTGTGTATTTATTGGTTCAATTAATTCTCCCTTTCCAGCTGTTCTTTCAGATGAACTCAATAATCAGCCGCAAATTAGACAAACTCAACTGCCGAATGGAATTTTGCGTTTCTCATGCTATATCAAGGATTACAACCCGATTTTCAAAATTTATTTCGGTTGTGAGGTTACTAACAAAAATCTAACATCTGTTAATTAGCCAGTCTGATAAATCTGTTTATCTCCATTTCTAGATTATTCATTGCCAATTATTTCTATTTTTGGAATTCTTGGACAGGTTATCATGATTATGGTATATCTATAGGAACATAAAAAGTCGTTTGTCCATTTATTTTGTGCAATCTCTAGTAATCATGTTGTGATTTTATAATGAATTCTCTGATGGACGATGTCATGAGTAAAGGCTTGGAACATTGGGATCTGGAGTATAAGACAAAATGAGATACGTACTCACTTACTATGTGCTGGATAACGGAATACGTTCCAAATTGTATGTATACAGCATCCTCAGTTCTCACAAAGTGGTGGACAGCAAAAATTCAAAGAGCCAAATTACAGACCTGCAGAAAAATAATCTTGACATGAATCGAATTTGCGGACATTTGGCTTTAAATTGTTCACGTTTCCAATGGTTGTTGCGATGTTGATGCGTCATTACAACGGTTGTAGTTTTTATGCCAAAGTTTTATCTAGATTATTTTTATCAGTCAAAGTTGTTTCATATTCTTTAGATTTCTTATTATATTTTTAACTAATTTTCGTTGGAGATTTATTAAATATCTCGCTGCACCACTTTTACACTGTGAGACCATAAGTAAATCGTCTATGGGTCTTATTTATTTAGATTCGGAATTAATGAAGCATGACAGCAGTCAAAAGGTTTGAATGTAGAAAAAAAATTATAATTTCAGTGATATCTACCCTACCCCAATCAGCATCCAAGCCTTCAAACAAATATGTTCGTCAGTGCCCCGTCAAAAAAAACCGTTTCATAGGCTTCCGATGTCAAAGTCACCACAGAAGATGAAACAAAAACTTAGTCCAGACAATAATTGTGAAAGGATAATCACATCAAAACGTAGATTTCGAGGACGAAAATTCTTTTTTAAGGGGGGAGATATGTTGAGGTCTGTAAATTAAAATTTAAAATTTAAATAAAATTTAGAATAATAATTCAAATGGAAAGTAAGCGAGGAAAAGAGGCAAATAAAAGCGGGATCGTGCACAGAATCAATAGTAAAGGAAAGTGTGATGGAAACAGTATTAGAAAATGCAAAGAGCAATTACGAAAGGCGAGAATCCGGAAATCCGAGAAAAATCAATAAATGGAAAAATCATCGAAATCGAATGGGAAAAACGGGACAGGTATAGATTAGATAATGGTCAACAAGATGATGGGTAGGGATTTATCAGAAAAGGGTTAGGAAGGGTCGAAAAACATTCAAACGTATGAAAACAGAAAACGTTAATTAATTAATTAATTGGCTAATGGAAAACCCGAGCTAATGGGAAACCCGAGCCAATGGAGAACCCGAGAGATAAAGGAAACCCGAGCTGGGTAAACAAGAAGAAAGGCAAACAAAACGAAGATTTGGGCCCATTAGCTTGACACAATGATTAATGGGAAAAGAGTAAGGAGAAGATAGCGCGTGTAGGAAGACCGGTAGGGCCATTAATTATCTGGATTCGTTGGACCATTATGGGTGACAGCCGAAGCAAACACGTAGGAGAAAATGTCAAACGAAAGATTGGCTCGGCAATAACCATTTGTCATCCTGATTTCGAGGAGTATATAAGCAAAGCGAAAATCAGAGAAAATCGGCATTCTGCCTCAGCTAGGGTTCGAAGAATTAGACTGTAGGAAAAGTGGTAAACGAATTAGGGAAGTAGGGAAAAGAAGAAATAGAATTAAGAATACGGAAAGGCGAAAAGAGATCAAACCAACCCGAAACCGAGGAAAACGAGAGTCAACAGAACTAAAGGATCAAAAGGTGAATATTGTTTGTTTGCAAAGCATCAACGCCGAGCGGAGAGTCGTATAAAACTTTGATTGGTAATTGTAGCGTGATAATAAATTGTGAACCTGTTGTTTCAATATACGTTGGGTCGTTCATTGTTTTAATTTAAAGAACACCAGGAGTCAGAGAGAACCGACTTGAAATAATCCAAAACCCAACAATATATTAAATAAATATTATTTATTATAAATACTGGTTCAAAACGAGAACCAGGGAAGAACAATCAGACGAGAAAAATAAAGGAGTTCACAGGAAAAGAAAATGATTGAGATTAAAATCTGAAGAGAAATTTTGGAGAAATTAATCAATAATAGTAAGAAGCACTTTAATCGAGTTTTAGAAGAAAAACTGATTTTTGTGGATATAATACCAGTGGTAGCAGATTGCTAAACAACTTGAGTGCAAATTGATTGTTTAACGAACGGAAACAATAGTGACAACGTAGAAGAGAAAATAAACTATAAATTGAAAACTGATCAGTCAGAAAACAGTTTAAAGAGAATTCAGAAAATATTTTGAACCTGAAAATTCGTGTATTTATAAAAGCAGGTTAATTCCAAGGTAAAGAATTTCATCAGTGAAGGATAATTCTTATCCTTTTTTGTTGATCATTCTATAATTAAGCGAATACGAAGTAGTGTTAACTTACTTTAGTATTCCCTAGGTGCCCCAAAATAATTAGCACTTACTTACCCAACACTTTCGTCGACTTTGTGATCGTTGTGCTACACAGGAGTCATCGATCTCTTGCAGGCTGAGATAAACATCAGGGATTAACAAATCCATTGTCTTGTATTTTTATCTCTACACATAGTTGTAAATTATTGTTTGTAAATTATTAATAAAAGTTTTGTAAAGAGAAAGGAGTTTGTTTGTAATTCATCATTCTATTTATTTTAAATACGCACAACCACATTAAATATATTATATTTATACCTATTTTTATTTATTGGAGTCATAGTGTTGAGATCAGTAACCCCAACCTTTCGATCTTAACAATAATAATAATAATAATAATAATAATAATAATAATAATAATAATAATAATAATAATAATAATAATAATAATAATAATAATAATAATAAAATTAATAATAATAATAATGTTGGATGACAGAGGGAGAGTCATCGAAAATTTCGAGCTCGCAAAGTACTATAGAACAGAAGCTAATAACTACAGATGAAGAAAAAATGGCAGAAGCAGAATAATCAGGTAATTCAACACAATTAGGGTTTCCCGGGAAACCAGAATATTTGGAAGATGTTCCCGGGAAAACCGGGAAACCCGGGTTATACTATCTACTAATTAAAAAAAAATTGAATTTAAAAAAACATTTAATATATTCATTTTTTTTCATTACAACAGAAGACTTAATTACTAATAGAACAAAAAAAAAGTTATTTATCAGCTGATTTATCATTTATTATTTATTAACTGATTTATCGTTGAGTCTTGTCCTAAGTTTATTGACAAACGCGCTAATTTTTGGCGAATTTTTTTTGTATATCGACAGCTGTTTCTTTTTCTTTTTGTAATAAAATAATTACAGACTATTAGATTGCTGATTATTAATATTATTATAATTGTTATTATTATTTTTATTATTTATCTCTCTAAAAATTTAATTATTATTGATTAATTTACCCTTTTGTAAAATATTAAATATGTATACGGAAAGATATATTAACAAACTACAAATATAATACAAATAATCCATATATACGCCAAGAATAAAATAAGTAAAAATAGTTACATATAAAGGATCATATATAGACCATTGTTAATAAAATAAATATAAAGAATAGTCAATTAATAAAATCACAAAGGATAATGATATTGTTTTTGGACTGTATTGGATTGGATTGAATAACATAAGGAAGGATTGATCGAAGATTGTTTCGATTGTTCACAAATACTATTTTATTGGGTTGATTCGAGTTGATTGTGTTATTAGGTTATCTGGGTCTACTGTCTCTCCTCGGTACATATATTGACCCTATATTGACCCTGTCTTATAATATTTGTTGAGGTTAAATGTGGTGATGGGTCTACCCTCATCATCCAATATTGATATATATCTATGTACAAATTGCTTTTCATTACTTAAATTATATAATTCATGGGGTTATTTATGTTGCGGTTTAAAAAGTAAATTATTAAATTATATCAAATCGAATATTTCCGATTAAAAGGAAAACCGAAATTGAATGGCGGTGAAGCAAAGAAATAATGGCAAAGAAAAATATGATAAAAAAGAACTAGAAAAGGGTGCATTCAGACACAAAATGAAAAAATGCGCAAACCTGAGGAAGTGGAATAAAGTGAAAAGTTATTTAAATTGAAGCTGGAAAACTGGAGAGGGATAGATTAGGGGATGGTGAAGAAGACAGTGACAAGAAATTGTCAGAAAATGTTTAGAAAGGGTCGTAAACAGGCAAATATGAAAAAACACAAAATATTAATTAATTAATTAATTGGCTAATAGGAAACCTGAGCTAATGGGAAATCCGAGCCAATGGAGAACCCGAGCGATGAAGAAAACCCGAGCACGGCAATTTGGAAGGATAAACAAACGAGGAATTCAGAGGGCAATTATCCAAACAGCCGCATAAAGGAGGGTAAACAAAAGAAGGAGAATTACAAAGAGAATCAAATAATGAGACCTCAACAATAATAATAATAATAATAATAATAATAATAATAATAATAATAATAATAATAATAATAATAATAATAATAATAATAATAATAATAATAATAATACTAATAATAAAATAATAATAATAATAATAATAATAATAATAATAATAATAATAATAATAATAATAATAATAATAATAATAATAATAATAATAATAATAATAATAATAATAATAATAATAATAATAATAATAATAATAATAATAATAATAATAATAATAATAGCGTAATCGCAATAATAAATTATCAAAGTAATATTGGTAATCGCTAATTCATTTTAATGATAACAATGATACAGAAAGAGGAATACTTGAGTTTGTAATAGTGACGATAACATCGATAACAAAATATAGTAAAGGGTTAAATGATAAATTGGATAAAATATTGTTGATCATAGATGGTTGAAAACTTTGTTGCATTGAAGAAATGATGATCGTGTCACTAACAAAACCGTACAAAAACCGATTGTTGATAAGATGCCAGTGCATCCTTCTGGTGATGTTCAATGATAGTGGCAACGAAGCATGTCGTAACTTAAATAGATGATGAAATGACAAAATGGTTCAGAGGCGATCGTCGGTGAGTGAGATCATCGGTTATCATTGATTTTGAAGCGAGATCCCAGCCAAAACCCTCAACGATTACGGGTCTATGACCCAACATACATCTAAAATGAAGATTTTTTTACCAGAGGGTTCCACGAACAAAATGGTGAGAAACCATAGAATAGTGGGGGAAATTCCCTTCTTGGTAGTTGTCATAGTCGATACGACTTGCGGACATCCAAAATGATTATAATTAAAGAGGTCAACTGACCGTCATATAGCATTAAGGCTTATCGTAAAGAGGCCACGAAAGTAAGCAAATTTTAATTAACTGACCATTTTGCACGAATAACTAGTACACTTAAACTAACATTAGAAATTTCGTTTATTACATATCACTAGGATCTTAAACGGGGACAATCCATAGTCTAAAAATCAATACAATACACTTAACTCTGAGTCTAACCAGTTAATCTTGAAATTACTTTTGAATGCTTTGTTTTTTAATTATAAGTGGGGTGGCGGGCTCTTGCCGTGTCACGTGGTTCCAGCTAATCCCCGCAATCTACCAGGTTGACCGGGTTGACCCGGTTTTATTTCCACCCCTGCAGCAATTCTTAAATACAAGACGTTACTAACAAATTTTGAGCAACGAATAATCTATTACTTACTCTAGTTCTATGAAAACTATAAATTCTCTTTTGCGTCGTTTGGATTGATTTATCGGTTGGCTACACTGATTCTAACTGGTATCTTCGAAAGGACTGTGATCAAAAGTAGACGTATATGTCAATTCCCAGTTAGAATTAAAAAACTCACCTGGGAAGCCATCAACCAAGTTTTTGTTGTAAATTAGGTCGACAAAATAGAAGTAATTTAGAATATTAAAACAAAAATCAACGTTGGTAATTCCTTAAGTTCTTAGGAAAATAAAATTTAGACATAAATTTATTACGCTGAGGAATAATTTCTTAAGCAAATAATCTCAGTACCTCAGAATTTTTGGGTGTAAGTTGCCCGAACAAAAGATCAATAAAATTGTTTAATTTCACGAGTATGTTTGATGAGATGGAGAGAGAGTTTCTAGAATTTGGGAAAACAATTAATTAAGGGACCAGAACAAATCGGCCATAAATCTTCTATCGATAGTCCGTGAACCCAAGGAGTGCCCGACAATTATAGTGCCAACCGAACCTTCGATTCTACCATCTGTGTCAGCAATAGCAGCTACAAAATTTACCGACAACTTATCAATAAGGAATAATTTAATAAGTATCCATTGCATATCTTATTTATTTGTACTTTATGGTTACTATAGTTAATACATACAAATTATTAACAAATCTACTTGAATTATATAACTTGGAAATACTAACTAATGTTGAATTGATGATCTCAGATCTTAGAAATATATATATATATATATATATATATATATATATATATATATATATATATATATATACAGTGGTGATATTCAGCCGGTACGGGGCGGTTGTTAACATTTTTAAAATTTTCCGTACCGGTTGTTGTATATTAAAAAAAAGTATGTTTTTAAGTAAAAGTATGTAAAAGTAAAAGTATTGATAAAAACATTCTAAATTACTAAAAAAATATAAATATTTACCTGCCATTATCGATCAAATACAAAAAATCTTACAATAAAATAAAAATTTGGGATTTAAAATTTTTTTCGGTTTTAGTAAAAAAAATCTACTTAAAACTGTCTAATTTGAATTTTAGTACTTTTAATTTCCACTACAATCCAAGAGATGGCATTGAATTATAGAACAAAATTTATGGAATTGAAAAATTCCTACTGAGCATGTGTAAAGTTGCATTTTAATAGGTGGTTTCACCGCGTAACCACTAAGCTTGAAAGGGTTAACGGAAAATTCTGTAAAAAAAATATTTTTCTTTTAATAAAAGGGAATTTCCCTTTTTGAATACATTTTTATTTGATATATTTACTCTAAATAAAAAGTTTAGTAGTATAAATATTTTTTATGGTGAATGGTTATCCCTTACTTTTAATCTCTATTAAATTCAGTTTTAACGTGCAAGTATGAAGATTTTAAATTGATTTAAATTTCTAATTAATTATTAATTAATTATTAAATATTTTCTTTGTTTCAACCTAAGAATGAAAAGGCAAGGTAATTTGGATGACTTTTTTAGCAAATCTATAAAAATAACCAAAAACCCTGAACAGCAAGCTGAGAATATTACTAATTCTAATCAAACAAAACAGGTAAAAGAAAAAAAATGATACTTCTGAAGTTCAACACCAATCGGAAAAAGCTGGAACGTCTCGTGATGCTGCGTTATTACATTTTTGGAATGATAAACAACTAAATTATTTTAAAACTAAATACGAGTGGCTTATGTCAGTGGTGTTCGAAAGTAGAATCGTTAAATTTAGAAACTGCTAAACATTTACACATTTCTGTGGAGTGGAAATCATGCTCTGTCAAAGCTCATGGCTCGAACAAAGAAAATTTACAATCATCAATGAGAAAAAAATTGAAGGAACACAATGAATCAGCTTCACATAAAAAAGCTGGGGAAATAATAAAAATTGGTGAAACAAATATAATTTCCAAATCTTTCGATGTGGCTAATGAAAAGTATTTAAACAGCACAGTAAACATTTTTAATACTATCTATTTCATAATTAAAAACAATTACCCATTCAGTGATTTTAAAAAATTAATTGATTTACAGAAAAAAAATAATGTAGATTTTGGATTTTCATTACATTCCAGATTTATAGTTCCACTTGTCGCAAAGCTTATATCTACAGAAATAAGAAGAATTAGTTTTGGAAAACTGATAAATACAGGTTGTAAAATTTCAATTATTATTGATGAAGCCTCAACTGTTTCACACAAAAGCGTTTTAGTAGTTTATTTGAAATCTGAAATTCAAGATTCCGATGATAGTGTAACAGTTTTTATTGATCTTGTCGAATTAGATGGAACAACATCAGAAATAATTTTTAAAACCTTAATATCAGTTCTTGAAAAACATGGTTTTAATGAAAAATATTTACATGAAAATCTTATTGGATTTTGCTCAGACGGTGCTAGTGTAATGTTAGGAAAAAAGGCTGGAGTTTCTGCAAGAATTTTAGAACATTTTCCAGGTATTAGCATCTGTCACTGTTTAGCTCATCGTATTCAGTTAACTCTAGATGATGTTATCAAAGAAGTAAATGAAGTAAATAACTTTAGATATTTTCTCGATAAACTTTATTCGTATTATCATACTTCAAATAAACATCAACGAGAATTAAATAATGTTTCTAAAGAACTTGGCACTGAAGTACACAAAATAGGTAGAATATTTGGTCCTCGATGGGCAGCCTGTAGCGCTAGGACCGCCAAAGCAGTTTGGAAATCATATCAGGCCTTATATATTCACTTTAGTCAAAATAAAGAAATTGGAATAATGTCATATTTCAAAAATGAAAACTTTTTAAAAGATTTAGGTTTAATAAACGACATATTAGAAGAAATTTCTGTACTGTCTACAGCTTTACAAGAAAGAGATATTTCATTAATTAGAGCTGATAGATTGATAAGGCGAACGATTAATCTATTCCAACATTTAAAATTAAATAAAGGAACATATGAAAAAGAAGCAGATGATATTATTAAAACGAAAAAATACAATATTCCATTTGAAATTAATAGAAAAAAAACATCAATTGTTGTTTCGAGAGATAAATTTTTTGATTGTTTAGAAAAACATATGAAAACGCGTTTGCTATTAGACGATAAAAATGAAAACTATAATAATCTCTTAAATTGCTTTAATTTATTAAATCCAGAAACATGGCCGGGTGATATTTTTGAAGCACCATGGATTGAAGGTGAAAATAGGTTAGAGCAGTTAAATAAAATAATCAAATACATCATTCCAGTAAATGATTTTCGAGATTTTGTTGATGTGCGAGATAGAGAATCTAAAAATATTAATACTATTTTGAGAGCAAAAAGAATTTTAAATGTAATTGCTGTTAATTCCGCAGAAGCTGAAAGAGGACTCAGCACAATGAACAATATCATTTATGATAAAAGAAATTCGTTGTTAATTGAAACAACAAGTCATTTAATGACAATAAATTTAATGGGAAAATCGATTGAGGATTTTGATGCAACACCATATGTTAAATTATGGTTGCGAGAAGGGCATCATATGGCAAGTGACAAACGTGTCAAAGCAGCCGCACCTAATTTGCCGTCCCAAAACCAAAATTTAATTTGGAAATTATTTAATTAATTTTATATACTATTTTTTATACTATTATATATAATATATGTATTTCTTATGTAAATATGTAAATAAATAACTATTATGAAGTAAATATAATCTACAATAGATTTTTTTCCATGCGTACCGGTTGTTAAAAAATTCGAATATCACCACTGTATATATATATATATATATATATATATATATATATATATATATATATATATATATATATATATATATATATATATATATATATATATATATATATATATATATATATATATATATATATATATATATATATATATATATATATATATATATATATATAGATATAAATATAAATATAAATATAGTCAATGCATTGCTCGATTTATTTGTCTGCTATGGCCTTATTATACAAAATGAGTGATTACTTTGCTTATTTTCAATAATTTATTATTAACTTGTATTCAGGGCCGCCGAGAGGACTTTTGGGGCCCGGGGATATACTTCTTGTGGGGGCCCCTGCCAAGAGCGTGAAAAAAAAATTTTTCCCCTCGGACTTTGGGCTATTTATAAATGAAGCGGGAAACCGAAAAATATCCTAATTGTTATTGGGACAATGTATTCATCAATAATTCTCTTACAAAAATGAAAACGTTTACAACTAAAATTACAAAAAAAAGTACAAAAAACAAATTATTTTTTAGAATGTTGCTTTCCGAACCTTGCGCCTAGCAAACAAATTAATTACGTTTTGAAGATCAATTTTCTTAGCCATTTCAGATTCAATCGACAACATTCCTAAATCATTCACTCGGTGTTGTGACATTGTCGATCTCAAAACATCTTTTATCCTTTTTAAAACACTAAAGGATCGTTCTGCTTCAACAACGGTTACAGGGATCGTACAAAATAATCTTATTGCTATTATTATGTTGGGAAACAATACATCCAGTTTCATTTTTTTAATGATGTTTAGTAACTCAATGGCGAGAGAGATTTGTTTTGTATATTGGCATCATAAATTGATTTTAAATGGAGTATTTCTTCACCAAGATTATGGTCAATATCATTTTCATATACTTTTTGTAATTTTTCGGACTTCTTTTGTATTTCTTCATCATTAAGGTTACGAAATAACCATAATACATTGAATAACGAATCAATTTCTTTAGCCGCATTAAACCTTCTTGCAATATTTCCAATAATACAATCTAAGAAAACATTGAAAACATTTGTTCTGAATTCGTCACTTGGTGTCATTTCTAATTCGTTCCCCAATTTTTTCCCTTTACTACGTTTTGCTTCAAAATCTGTATTTATCTCTAAAGATGAACCAAACAATTTACATTCATTGAAGAGAGTTTCCCAACTATCTCTTATTGTTTGTAATTCATCAAGAAGACTTGACTAATTCGCTACTTCTACATCAATTGTCGCATCACGAGCTTGTAAAACAATATTTCTATAATTTATAGCTTGAAGGACTTTGTACCAAATTTTAGCCATTACTAAGAATTCAAACGATTCCATATATTTTTTTATTCCGTTCAGATCTGAACGAATTTCCCATGTTAAGTTTAATTCTAGAACAGAATCTATGGCACTTTTAATTGCAGGAATATTTTCAGCAATTGGTTTAGTACATTCAATTCTAGCAGACCAACGTATATTTGACATAGAGTGCAATGAACGTCCAGTATTATTTTTTAATATTTCCCATCTTTGAGGGCTACTGCTAAAAATATTGTATAATTTTTGTACCGTACCAAAAAACGTTACAACCTCATGACAAGATTCTGCTGCATGAACACCACACAAATTTAAACTATGACATGCACAAGGGGAAAATATTGCCAGTGGATTGATTTGCAAAATATGAGCTTGAGCACCTTTATATGAGCCACTCATATTGGATCCATTATCGTACCCTTGTGCACGACATTCGCTTATAGGAATATAATATTTTTCAAACGTTTAGAGAATTAAATTTGCAATATCTTCTCCAGTCTTCTTATTGCAGTTTACAAATGCAAGAAATCTTTCTTTAATTTCGTATTCATCTGAATGATTATTTACAGAGACGTATCGTAAAATAAATGTAGTTTGTTCTATATGGGCGGAATCGGGAGTTGCATCTACAATTACAGAATAATATTTTACAGTTTCTCTTTCCCTCAAAATGCAAGTTCTCAAATAATCGGCACAGCATGATATGAATTCATTTTGAATGTCTGCCGACAAATAATGTACTTGCAATCTCTGTTTCTCGATTTGTGATTGTTTCACCATTTTTAAATGTGCTTCCAAAAGTGGATCATAACGACTGACAAGTTCTAATATTCAGAGAAAATTTCCATTGTTTGAATCTCCAATCAAATGTGAACTGCCCCTGAAAGCCAAACCTCATTCAGCCAAAAATAAAGTTACATCTAAGAATCCTTTTAATAAATCTGTCCATTTTTGTATCTCATTTCGTATTTGTTGTACTAAAAGGCAATCAATTGTTCTATTTTTACTAATATTCATTTCTACAGTTCGCCGCTGGATATAACAAGATTTATGGTGGGTTGATTTTTCATGCTCAGGTATTCTATCATATAGTTTTTTATATCCTCTATCAGGCTGCCAACCCAATTCCGTAGCCAAAACTGATCTTTGATCTTCTCGAAAATTATAAAATAAACGACAAGGAAAACAAAACAGAGCATTTTTCGATTTGCTCCAAGCAAGCCAATCTCGAGAAACAATTTCATCATTTTTTAAACGCAATTTTAACAAATTTACTGGAAATTGATTGCCCTGTTTATCAACAGGAAATGTTGCTGGATGTGATTCTGGACCTTGTTGAATAGCCTCTTCTACATCTTTTCTCATTAAATTTAATTTCAACAATCCAATGTCAATGTTTAGTAAATTCACATCCATAGATTCACTGGTGGATGCTTCTTCAATTTCACAGTTGGCCGATTCTTCAGACAAGGGAAATGTTGTTTCTTCAGTTCTTGAACTTGAAGGATCCGCAACATCCGTAGACAAGGAAAGTGTAGGAATTCCATCAGATTCCTTTGCATTTGTTTTTCATCTTGTTGGGATTTCGATAAAGTTATGAAACCCAAATTTTCCAATGTTCTTCTTCCTCTAGCATTTTCTTCAAGCTTCTTTTGTCGTTCTTTACGCTTTTCGCATCCGGATTTATAACGCTAACTCATTATGCTCTGCACATAAATGAATATCATTTATTAATTTTTTTAAAATTTAATTAATTTTTTTAATGATGCTGCATGTTGATAAGCAAATTATCGCTTTGCTAATAAGGTCGACACGTTTCACGTTTCAATCATATAAATCAGTGGTGTCCACTAATTTTTGACCGATCGACTTTTCGAAGATCGATTATAAAAATGTCTTGCCAAGATCGACTAAAAAAATCTTATTCTTCTTCCCACATATTTATCTTCATTTAAAGGTTTAAAGTTTAAAGGCTTCACGATCGACGTTATGGACACCACTGATATAAATGCATTAACAATAGTGTGAGTGTGTGAATTCGCGTATGTGCGTCACCAGTTGTGCGGCGTAAGCTGACCGAAGTTCGCGTCCGCATGCACCGGCATGCAGGAAAGAGGGAACGGGGCGTATCCCCCAAAGTGTGACGATGCCCTTGGCAACTGCGACTGCAACTGCAACAGTCGCTTCAAGTCGCTTTTTAAGTCACGCGATCCACACGATTTAAGATTTTAAGATTTATGTAAAGATTGAAACAGATTGTATTAAGAGTTTAAGATTGTCGATGTAAAGATTTAAACGGATTGAATTTAGAATAAACCAATTACTGTTAAAACATCACAGGATTTGTTAATTGCGCACAACAAACCCACAATATTAAAAATATTGCGCCGCGTTGACTTACACGGACAGAATGTTTATTTTTTGCAAAATATCCACGTCGTGAATATCGGAGTCGATGGCGGTCTCCCATTGACTGCTAATTACTAATAATCGAAAATTAGACTCCAGCACTCCAGCACCGGTAAAGAAATGCTTTGTAACCCAACGCTTAGGTTAATTTCTTATTCACTTTCGGCTTAGTTCACAAACACGACTACTTTATTTGCTTCTTCCTGGAGATTTTCACATTGATCAAACAACTACACTTACTACACTATTAATGTTTGTAATTTTTCTTTTAGTTAAATAATAATAGAGTTTGTAAATAATGAAACAGGCTCAAAATGTCAAAAACTAGTATATATTTGGTTGCGACTGGACTCGACTGATCGTGTGCGGTACAGGATGAACTCGCGTGAAAATAACCGTCTCCCGTACACGGTTCCCTAGTCGGCCCACACGCATCCCTTAAGGGCCTTAAGGCGCTGGCGCCAGACCAGTGATAGCAAGAACTTGACTCTTGACAAACAAAAGATTGCCACATGTGCTTACCATTACTGTAAGATGCGTTTGTGCCGTGTAGACTTTTTCGCAACGGGGGTTCCGAAAGCAATCTTGGCAACAGACACTCTCCAGAATTACCCCACACACACGCACTACAAAAAGAGGAACATAGTTCCTACAAATTGAAATCATGATTTTTTCGTAAAAAAAATCAAGTGATTTAAATCATGATAGATTTTTTCTCCGGGGCCCGGGTGTTTTCCCCGTCAACCCCCCTCCCTCTTGTCGGGCCTGCTTGTATTATATAACTTTATTAATAACACCTTAAACACTGTTATTCGATTAAATCTTCAATATTAATTAAAATATTATCAAATTATTACATTAATAACTTAATAACATTAACATTATTAATAACATGTAGATATGTGTCCTTAACTTATTATTTACATTATTAACATTTCTTCATCATGTATTTATGCTTGATGTTATCTATATACTTTATGATGTTGTTCACTCTCTTTGGGTAAAAGTAGGAAGCCTTGTAGGAATTCCGCCCTAAGATGAGTGTATATTTTATGGCTTCTTATCTCTATAATATATGCCAACTTCTTCAAACCTCCTTCTATAACTACTATATACCTGTATATATATATATATATATATATACATCGTCATATATAAATGACAATAGGAGTCTTCTACTCCAACGACTTATTCCTCTTTTAGAAAAAACCCATATACGAACAAAACTAAAGCCACTCAACAGTCAATACTTATCCGACCAAACTAGCTTATCAGAAAAGCAAACTCATAAAGCCTTAAACCGAACCAAAGTACTAAAAGCCCAATGAGTCCCAATGGATATGGATTACTCTATGTTTGTTCATCAACTATTTAGTGGATTCGAAATTGTGAAGATGGACCAACGTACTAACGTTTAAGCCATGGCTCATCTTTCAGCGTGAAGAAATTCAGAACTTTAGAACATTAAGGGTGAGAATCTCTCCCCTTCAGCCCAAACGGGAAGTTTATTGATTAAACAACGACGTTACTGTCGTGACCATGAAAGGAATTAGCGAGAACATTTCAGGTACGGATCTTTCACTGTCATCATCACTAAAGGAGGTTATTTCACCCATAATCTTGACATAACCAGGTTTACCTATAGATTCAGTTTTCTCAATAAATATCGATACTTTTCGTGGAACTTAATTACTCTAATCAGTTTCGTGTTTGTATTATTTGTAGAAAACAACAGTCAATCACATTCCCTAAAGTTGTGCTTCTCGTGTTCTGACAAAGACGAGGCCATCTGCACGCAGCAGGAAAAGATTCGACTCCTAGAAGCTAAAATTAACCCTCCTAGAGAGGAACTGGTTCACTCTCCTCCAGATGACGGAAAGTAATAAGAAGATCCATCACCTGGAGCACTACCACGATAACTTAATCAGAAGCAGAAAGAAACGCGAAGTGGGCACCAAAAGCGGACGCATTAAGCCAGTTATGTGCCACTATAGACCCCGGAAGCTTATCTTGGAGCTAACGGAAGAGGAATATTTACAGCCGGCGGAAGTTAACGAGTTTGAATTGAACGCTCTGCTGGCCGATATAGAATTGAAGCGCCCTCAAACCTACTGAACTATCTGAGTTAACTTTTTTACTTTCGTTTGTGTTTGTGATTATCAATTCTCTGCTATCTTATTAATATAATTTTTCTGTCTTATTAATTTTATCTTAATAAAGGAAGTTAAATAAAACTTGAGTGACAGGGATAATTAATAGGCCTATGATTAGAATGCCGAATATTATTACCATTGAGATAAAGAAGATCAACTGGACGTAAACCCGTCTAACAGCAAGGGAGAGTAGTTGTAAGGCTCATCTGTCCCCTGCTTTTCAACGATAGTGTACAGTACCAGCATGGCGGTTGTCATGGGTACCATGGTCGAAAATTCTTCTAACCAAACGCCAACACCATAAAAATTTTCAAAAGCCCCTCACAGTTTCCCACAAACATTTTATTAAATTGTGACCCAAATTCGCTTTATTTTATATTCTGTTTTTTACCACCTGTTTCAAATTGATATAAAATTCACTTGAACCATTTTGAGGACTGAGTCAGTGTTACTCAGTTAAGAAGCATATAAATCAGCATTCTACACAGATAGTCATAGGCCAGAAATTAAAGATTGGTTTATATAATTTTGAATACATGTCTAATCATCATAAATTAATTGGCTTTTATTTAAATTAAATATGATTAACAGTCGGGAACATTACCAATACATTGAATGTTAAAAAATGAATCATTGAAACAAGATTCTCTCTATTGCTAATATATCAGCTTCATTCCTTCCATTTGGTTCCACCACCAAACCCGATACAGTTCATTTCGTCATTCATATCGAAACATAAATTGAATTACAAATTATTTAATTAAAGCAACTTTTATCCATAATAAATTATAAAATATTAACTTCAAAATTTAATCATTTTTAACAATAGCAATTACATTGAACTTATGTTCGTTTGGATCTCTATTCATGAATTGTTTTATAACATCAATGGCCTTGTAGAAAAAATTATTTTCATTGCAATCTCCATGATATTTAGGCCCATTTTCTCTTCCATCTGTCATTTTATAAAATTAGCTTTCAAATAATTTAAAGTCTACCCAATTCATATAAATCTCCATTTTTATGAATAAATGAAACAAAATGTAAATCAGTGTGTTCTGAAACTTCAGGTACCTTTTATTATATAAATTATATATTTATATTTAAAAACATAATTAATTTACGGCAGATTGACCATCTTGAGCTACTTCTTCATGAATGGCACTTAAAAACTAATACCAATTAAATTTCATTATTAAATTACAAACCTCTTCTTGTTCAATAACTTTTGCTCGTTCATCAGGAGTCAATTGACTTATTCTATTAGTAAAAGAACTAATATATGAATCCTCTGGAAATTCGAAAATTTCTTTATTGTTACACAGGGAATGCAAAAGTCCAATGGTTCCACAAGCATTGCCTATTGTTTGTTTGATAAATATAAGGTCGTTTTCCAGTCTGATTTCACCAATAGGATTATTTAAAACAGATTCAGTGAGAGGATATAATAGTAACAAAGAAATAACAGGCTTAGGCACAAACTCTAATAACTCAGGATCAACTCCATAAACGTCTACACATTGCCAATGTGTTTTAACGCCGACTTTTTGCATAAATTGATTAATTATCTGATAGGTAAACCTAAAAAAAATCTATGATTTAATTATTAACTTACATCAGGGTTTGCTTCAATTGGAATCCAACGCATATTCACCGAATTGAAATATTAAATATTTATTAATAAACTTATTAAATATCTTCACACAAGTTGTGAAATCTAGTTTCGAAAACTATGAAAACTAAATTATAAATATTAAAACAATGGGCAAATTTAACAATTGAACTCATTTTAAGTTGTAAATTGACTTGTAAATTATATATCTAAATTAAAAACAACACTAACAAAAAGGAGTGGCGGAAATTTATATATCTAAAATTTTCAAAATTCTACGTTTTATATTAAAAACAAATGGAATCTGTTTATTATATACAATCTTCTTTTTGGTATATTACAAGTGGTAAACACTTTATCTCTGCGTTCGTACTAGCTTGTCAACACTTTCAACTGTGTTCTTAAATTCAATTGTCATATAAAAGAATGAACTAAAAATTTCAACTTACATAGCATAAAACTTAAAAAACATAAGATTTATTTTGATCTCTGTCTCGGGAATTCCTATGCTCTTTCGGTAAATTTATATGGATACTTCTTAATAAGTTTCAAATTTGGTATTCAGTTTTTTTTCTGTAAATTGAGTTGGCTTTTCCTAATTTAATTTTCAGTCTTTGTTTAATCAAATGTATTGTTTTCTTTATTAAGCATAACTTTAGGGTGACCCGATAAAACCGCGCCGACAAAATCGCGAAGTATGTTTTCCGACAAAATCGCGTTGACAAAATGGCGCCGACAAAATCGCGATCTGCTATCCTTCCTACATACGGAGAACGTGATCTTAAAGAGTATCTGCGTGCTATCTCACATAATATTGAGCTCTAAATAAATGTTAGTCCTATAATTAAATTTGTTATCTATATTTATTAAAATTTTAAACGTTTAAAATATAAATGTAAAAAACACAACACAAGATTTTAATTAATTGATATTGTATTTTTATCGCGATTTTGTCGGCGCCATTTTGTCAACGCGATTTTGTCGGAAAACATACTTCGCGATTTTGTCGGCGCGGTTTTGTCGGTGAACCTAACTTTAGCACTTGCAATATTTCCAAACACTGCAAACTCATTTCTCAATCACTCATCGTTCATTTCATTCACAAGGTTTTTAATATAAAGGTTAACTTTGTTGTAATCTTTATTGTCTAGTTTTCCATACCTAGCACGTAATTCCCTTTGGCATTCATCCTTCTTCATCGCACGACCAACGTAAATTTAAAATAATAAACATTTTAAAAGTTTTCTTCTAATATTAAAAATTATGGAAAACGACTTGCAATTTATGAAAAATGTCTAAACGAAATTTGGAATATGAAGATTTTAACTATTGGAAAAGATCAACGGTTATTGAACATAGTGATTTCATTATTTACTTACCTTTGTTGTTCTTTGAAGAAAATTATATGACAACCGAAAATAATGATACTTCTAAAATATTTTATGATATATCTGGTAAGAATGGATCTAATGGAGTTGAACTTTATAATGTATCACTAGAAAACAAAATCGAAATTCTAACTCACGATGGCATTGATTCAACCGAACCTACGATGACAAACCACCACAAATCCTTTGAAAACACCATTTTCATCAGTCTGAACTGTTGGGTTTTATTAATTCAAGTCAGTAACTTATGACTCCACGTGTCCTTTTACAAAACAATAAACTATCCAACGTGTATTTGAATCACAAATCTCTCACAATCCAACGATACAATCAACGACAGAATTTTACCAGTTTAATCGGTTCTCTTATCGGCGCTGATGCTTCGTCAAAATCTTTATCAATATTCATCTTTTAATCGAACTTTTTCTATTTGATCTGGTCAGCTTCCAATTCTATTTCCTTCTCATGTCTCAAATATTTCCAAATTATATCCATTCGTTTCCTTAACTTCCTGATTACCCTAAGATCGATTTCTTCTTGTCCCTAGCTGTGGCAAAATTTCGATTATTTTGAATTTTGACTTGGCTTTTTTACTAGAATAATCACTTTAATTAATTGGTTTTTGACCGAATTGCTCCTATTTGACAATAGTTTGACAACTGGTTCCTCGAAAGTTGTTTGAACCATATCGTGATTAATTGCCTCCCTTTGTTAATCCTTCGTAGTGCCCTAAACTTTGTTTGTCTCCATTAATCATGCTGTCATGATAATGGCCTTCCGAGATTCTCATTTTGTTTACTTTCCATGTTAATCAAGCACGGGTTTCCTTCATCTCTCGGGTTCTCTATTGGCTCGGGTTTCCTATTAACTCGGGTTTTCTAAAAGCCAATAAATTAATTAATTAACGATTTTCAGTTTTAACACATACGAATGCTTTTAGACCCTTTCTAACCATTTCCTGATAAATCCCTAATCACCATCTTGTTGATCATTAGCTAATATATACCTATCCCGTTTTACCGATTCAATTTCAATAAATTTACAATTTAATCATCTTTTCGGATTTCCGGATTTTTGATTTTTTAACTGATTTTGTCATTTCCTAATACTGTTTACATCATACTTTCCGTTACTATCAATTCTGTGCATTACCACGCTTTTATTTGTCTTTTTTTCATTCATCCTACATTTTATTTAAATTTGTTCTAATTTACTGACCTCAACTTTACACGATAATATTTCTCCAAAATTAGCAAATGTGTCATTAATTTATTGATCAAAATTTTTAATGAAAATATTTCTGATTCGTTATCTTCTATCTGCCAGATTTCTTTGGGACCACATAATTCTACAAAGACTAGCATGAATATCTCAAAGGTTAAAAATTATCCATTGCAATTTTTGCTTCTGTGCTAACTTGATAGTTTACGTAAGCATAACCCAAATATTTTCTAGTGACTATATCACGACATACACAAAAAGATAAAACAATACCATGGGTTTGGAATTTTTCATACAAAATTGCTTTAGTTACATCTGGGTGCATGTTTCAAACAGAAATACTAGCGTGTTGGACTTGCCATATCTTTTTTTAAAGCCTTATTATTTATGTTTTTTTAATGGAAGTGGTAAGAACTTTATAATATACTATGACATGGAAATGTAAAGCGGAATTTTCGAGGTTGTGAAATGAATTTATCCCTTGCCGTATTCGCAGTGATTCAATTTTATGTTAGATTTTTCCAATCAATAAATTAAAACCTGTACTTTATTTCATTTGTCTTTTGTACCCATTCCTTTTATATATACGCATTCCGTACCACATTGGTTTTCCAGGCAAATGATAAACCCACTGTTGAACCTAATTAAGTTCCACGTAATATTGTTCGATAAAAATTATTAATTCAGTTTTGAATGTTTACTTTTTATTTGCTCATTAATGCTTTAATTTTGAAATAAATTACTAATTTTGAATTAAATTATTAATTCTACAACTTTGAAAAAATCTAATTTGTTTTATTATTAATGTTTAATGTTGAGTAAAAATGGTAACTTTACTAATTTCAAATACATACAAGGCCAGGTTATTAATGGATTTCGTGAATATTTTTATTTTATCAATAAAGAAGGACTTGTTAGTTAAATCATTATTCACTAGTTAATCTAACCCTTGATAATTTAGTTATATTTAGATGACTGGACTAATAAAAATTTCACCACAAATTTTAAAGGTTTCTTATTATTATTTTATAGATAATATTTATAAATTCTTTTTCTCTGGTGCTTTAAATTCAAAATTTTAAATAAAGTTTAGTTGATATATACTTATATTCCACAGCTTATTTCGGCATTCTTATTCGAATTAACGATCGATAATTAAGGTTGAAAGGATATATAATATAAAGATATATAAAATAATGAAATTATTGTACCGAAAAAACTGATTATAGTCATTTGTAATTGTAAATATTTTTTATAAAACAGTTTTATTAAAATATGTTCTATAAACATGTTTTTTGCCACACGATATATAAACTATCACCTATATATGAGAGCTAATGTCACTGAACTTATCTTATTTTAAAATCTATTGGATTTATTAGGAAATAGTAAAGATTTAACTTAACTGACACCCTAATTGATCAATAGAAATTGTTTCAACTTTTAGATGCTATCTTAATTTTCAAATTTCTTTATTCAAATTAATTAAAACAATACTAAAATGCGTTTCCAGTTCTAAAAATATTCAAAAATACAAAGTTCTATAAAATTCTGTAGAATTGGTCCTACAAACTAAAACATTGCAATTGGTCAATTGGAATTTTCAAAATTTAATAATAAATTGTGAATAATTGTGAATAATAAATTCAAATTGCAATCGAAACAAAAATTAAATATTTTTTATAAAAATGTACATCAAGAAGTGGATTTATTTTCGGTTAATTCTCATGAACCGATATTGGAAACATTTATGTGTTTAACCATTTATAATTACCATTCACTCATTATTTGTTTATATTATTAGGTCGGGAAAAAGAAATTAATTTTTATGTTACTTTGGAAGCTTTATTTAATATGGTTACAGTCATTCACTTTGACTAAATTATGTTTCCACTTAGGAGGTAACTTCATTATACCATTTTCCAAAAACGACTAGTCCTTTCACAAGCCTTTCTTGAGGCCAATTTCACTCTACTAAGTGTGTTAGACAGGTCCCGACTTTAAGGTGGATGCATAAGAACTTCCAAATCAAGCTCCATGATCTTCTGACGGGTCATTGCTTCTTTCAATCGGTCCAATCACTGGCATTAGAGATCCAAATTGAGTGTTTGGGCATTGGTAGCAGCTCATAATAAATGATTCCCTTCTAACCCCACTTTCCGGGATGTCAATACTTGTTTGGGTTATAGTATTGGGACCATAAACGCCATTTCCAATTTCAGCCGCCTGGCTTGCGTTTTCACCTTTACCGAAAAAAATTGTAAAATATACCAAACTTTTCTTTGTTCACCTTCATCTTTAACACTAATTCTTAACTAAATCTATCAATCACAACAAGGACAAAACGTACTTATTTTATAGGGAAATCCCTCTTCTACAAGTATAACCTTGACTTGATATGATAAATACAAAACAATAACGAAGAAATAACAGTTTTTATTATAAACGAAATGTTAATAAAGAACAAAATAAACACAGTTTTTAGGTATTAATAACTCAAGTAAATATTTAAGTTCATTCATCAGCGTCTTGTCATTTAGTTATTGATTTTTTAAAGCTTGATTCTGATCTCTATTGTAAGTTAATAATTAGTTTACTATTGTGTTAATAGTGGTAATTATTTTTATGTACAACCGCATGACCACTTAGCCATCCACATATAATCACTTATAAAATACAAGAGTGATACAATAAAGTGACAAAGTAGACAAAAATACAAAAGTATTACAATTTTAATTCTTTAATCACTATTATTACATAAATTATTGTCTCGTATTCGAACTACACATTTGTTTTGATGACTCGTGTAATATATGACTAGTTTGTAAGCTATATTGTAGTTTCAATCGATTATTTGACTTAATTATTCCGAATTTGAGTCATGTAATATTTTAAATGCTCGACCCTTTCCCACTTGGCTGTAGTAAGTCGAACTTTAAAGCGATGCAATCAAGAGAATAGGTGCCGCAACCGAACTTAAAGCTTGGCACCACACCAAAATCTTGCTTTTAAAATTATCCTGCATGCTGTGTCACATAGTTGAACGACTTACATATATCGTGACGCGAGCACACACCGAAAGCCGCCTCTTTAAGGCATTCCTACCTCTACATTAGCACATACATACACGAGTCTACCGAATTAACAACAAATGACCTTTAAACTGCCCCGCACATATTGAAAAAATTAGTTTCCATTCCAACTAAACTACTTCAGGTATCGACCACAAGGATTGCGTTAACCATAGCACACATACACATTTGACGTCACTAAATCACAAATTATAAAATTGAAACAAAATAAAGACGAGACATATTTTTAATGACACATCAAAGTTATACCAATTATACGAATGGGAATAACACTACCTTAGGACAGGCTCTGTGAATAAAAAGAAAAATTAAATTAAAAATACCGTTATAATTAACATACTATGTGAATCATTGAACATTGTAATCTAACTTTTCAACACCAAGGTGTTAATAAGGATAGAAAACCGGTTATAAAAATCACATAAAAGAAATCATGGGCTCACAATTGCAAATACACAATCCTATCAGCCATAGTTTAACTACCGGCCCATTCTTCGAAATCATAAATGACAGGCTTGGTATCGTAGAGAAGGTTGAATCAATCTATAATTACACCTTGTCTCCAAATCAACCGAAAACCACTAGAATTTGTAGGAGATAGAAGAATTTCCATTTGAATTTCTCCAGTTCGACGATGCATCCATCTGAATATATCCAGTCTTTTTTCGGAGATTGCTTCAGAATGGTGATTTCCATGTGCACTTTTGTTTGAAATGTGTTTCTTTTAGTTGAAGCGCTCGTCAGATTGATCAGATCTTGATAACAGCAGTTTCAGTATTAATAAAAATTGTTTGAACCAAATCGGACAACGGGTCATTGTCACAAGTAGTAGCTAATAATAAATAAGTAAAACTTTAATAAGGTAATAAAATTTACTATCCAGCAATAAGGAATAATGTGTTGTCTACTATGAAATAATCTACTTTTGTTTTATATTATAATTCAAAATTAGAAATAGCCGAAAGATAATATATCTGTATACTATGATAATATTCAAACTAAGAAAATGCCGATTTTTTATGTTTTATGCTATCATTCAAAATGAAACAGCAGAGTAGATAATTTATTTCTATTTTATGTTATCATTCGAAATGGGAAACTGCCTAGTAGATAATTTATTTGTGTTTCATGATATCATTCATACTCGGAAAATGCCCAGAAGGTAATACCCGATCAGAGAAATGAATTACTATTTTAAAAAAGAGGGTTTTCAATATGACACTGATGATGTCCGGAAGTTTTGTTTTATGACCCATTAAATTTTTATTGTAGGCTGTTTTGTTTTCTAATTTGATGTTGGGTGAATTGCAATTTCATAAATTACGATTGTGCTTAAATTTAATTTTTATATACCTGTCTTACTATAAGGAAAGTCTTATTTACTATAATCACCGTTTCAAAACTTAACATTTTTATTTTGGAACTCCACCATTGCAAGTTATTGTCCCGAAAAATCCCGTAAAAATAAAGGGTTTTCAACTTATAGAGTTTATAGGATGATACCAGTTAATTACTTAAACGAGAGTGACCTTTATCTAAGAGTCTAAGAGTTTTTCTTTATCTTTATGAAAATAGCACAAACCAACAAATGGGTTTATTAGCTAACGTCAGCTAACTTTGTCAAAATTGTCCAAAATTTGTTAGACTTATTTTCACCTTATAAATTATTATTTTCATAATATTTACTTCCTACTATTGTTTCAGCTTTATTATCATCCATCCTTGACACATTAAGCGCCATAAAAATAATGATGTACTATATGCCAATTTTTTAAAGTTTTCCACTAAACACGTTCACGCCGCTGCGAATCATCGGTGGCCCGCACTATACTGTCTCATCAGGTGGCGCGTACCACCAGTGGGACGTATTTGATTGTGTTATTAGACGGTACGTAACATTAAATAATTAGATATTTAACACTTTGACTGCCGAAAAAGATGACCTGAGTCACGCCTTCGTTTTGACACAATTTTAATCTTAGATTCTCTGTATATATAATGTATATATATATATATTCATCAAAAATATTTATTTTAATTACAATTATAATTAATAACGTATTATAAACATAACTTTTGTTCAATAACATAAACATAATAATTCGGTATTATAAATATAACTCAAATTCCATAAAATTAACATAAAAATTCAATATTACTTTATTTATAGCTTCATTATTTATTTTTTTTGGTGTAATTTGTTAAAACATTTACGCAAAGTGCTGGCTGACCCTTGTATTGCCAACAATACGTCCTAACTCTTGTAGTTTTGTTAGTGGCATAATCTCTGCCTTTTTTCTTGCACAAATTTTTAAAGCATTCCTTGCATCGTTTGGAGTTATTACTTTCATGAGACTAATTCTAACATCATTATCCCACTGATTTTGTGTCCATATTCAAAACCTCAAGCGGTACCGTCGCTGGATCTCCGTACGTGAAGAGAGAAATGAAAAATCATAGTTTCATAGCATAATATTTTTCTCCTTTCTTTATACTTTCACTTGTGATAAAATAAAATAAAATGAAATAAAAAATTTACTTATTTCCTGTTTGATGAATACAATGATTAAATCGATACTGTTTGGATACTGAATTTGGTATGATAGATATTGGAGTAGTATTGAGCTGTATAAGAATTTTTAACATTTAACATTACAAAATTAATTTTTACCTGTAAAAGAATTTTTAACATTTACCAAGTGTTTCTCTTATATAGTAATTTTCGTCCAATCAGGACTAAGTTAGGGTGTAAAATAATATATTTTCTTATTTTTGCGTTTTTTAACAACTTTTCTATGCTATTTGTTTTATTTTCTTTTGTTAATTTATTAAGTAATTTAATTTATATATTTCCTTTATTTTTATTAATTTCTGTTGGAAATTCTGTTTGTAATTTATCGTTTTATTCTTTCTTTGTTTATGTTTTATTGTTTTTTCGTGATTGATTTTCATTTTCTTATCTATTTTTGTTCTCCTCACATTTATTTTTATTCTTTTTAATTATTTTCTTTTGCTTGTTAGTTATGGTTGTATTTTTACCTATTTGTGGTTTGTTTATTATTTATCTCATTTTTGTGGTTTTTGTTTTAATTGTTATTCTATTTTATTATTTTTTTCTCTTTTATTCCTTATTCTTTCTACCCTTGGTTGATTCTCTCAATTTTACTTAATACAGGATTTTATTTTTTAATTAATTTACCGAAAAGAAAAGTTTTAGTAATTTCCAATTATTTTAATTTCTATAGTTTCTAGCCCAACAGACGGTATATTTCTTCATTGTCCAAAAGTTGATCAATAAAAACTTCTTATTTTTAGGTGCCCCATTTTTTATGAATTTTACGATTTATTCGTATACACACAAGACGAAAAACAAAAACATATTGTATATCCGAAAGCACTGGAATAAATAAATAGTATTAAAATAAATAAATTTCAATGTGTTGTTTTAATTTTTGTGTCCTTGAATTTCCTTTCTTTTGAGATCGCAGCAACGCACTACGGGTAAGTATAAGAACTTATTTTTCAAATTTCACCACTGATTTCTTTTCTATTGACGTTGTATTTATATAAATGAAAATAATTTAAGTTAAGCCAGAGAGAATTATAAAGTATCGTTCTAGAAAAGGTTATTGCCCCTTACGATAACAATTATCAGCGAGGAAAAGTGCAAATCTAGTGACAAATTGTAATTGCGGTAAAGTTTGAATAAAGTTGTTCTGTGTTGGGTTTTCTAGATTTGATTGGAAAAGGATATGAGGAGTCAAAAACTAAATAATAATTGCCAAATAATAACCCAACATAAATACTAGAAGAGAGTTTTTTTTTAATATTTATTGTATTTACAAGTTACAAAACTGAAAATCACTTTGTACAATTAACTGTAAAAATCAAATACCTGTGATGACTCTGTTTTGATTAAATAGCAAAGGAAAATGTGTACCTATTTGTATTCTCATATTTGTTATATCTTTGCTATGTCTGCGTGTAACTATTTTAACCCGTTATTGCATTGTCGGGATTTTCAACATGATCGTTCCTAGGCTTCAAAGAAATATTTTTTTAAATGAGTTTGTTTCTACAAAGATTGCTGTGTTAGTTCAATGGCCAAAGTTAATGATTTTATTTTATTTTATTCAAAATGGTTGACTTCTGGTTTTTCCCAAATTAAATTTGTTTATTTTGTTGGGCCGCTTAGAGGTGTGTCGATGAATAGTTTCGAAAGATAATAGTTTCCAGCTAATTAAACTATACGATATCATGTGCAGTTTTTTTTATCTAAATTGATTTTACACCATATGCGTTTGCTCATCAGATGGAAGAAGAAAAACTCCGCACCTCGATTTATCTAACGGAACTTTATCGTTTCCACATTCATTTACTTATCATCATTTTAGTAATATTTCATTCGTTATCTATTTTCAATTCCTGAACATCGCCTTTATCACCTCTCGTCTAGTCATTACTACTACTATTTCGAACAACCGTACATGGAGGGTAGGGGCAGATTTGATCAGGGGATGATAGCAACTTTTTAATTTTTAATGTTATATCTGATTGCACGAAAAAGAAACACATTACTTTTTTACTTGGCGTGTCTATATTTTCATACATTTACATCAACTATTCCTTCGCTAATCAATTGAGTTAATTACATCTCATATTTTATCGCGACCTCAAAATAACATGTTTACTCGTTACTATATGAGTTCAGTCAATACTTCTATCATCTCGATTTTGAAATTTTATAGTTACGTATTATAGAATAAGTTCAATAATATCTATACAGTCATACCCCGGATAACGTTGCCCCGAATAAAGTTGTTTCGCTGTAACGTCGGTCCACCATTATAGTCATACCCCACTGTAACGTTGCGTGGCTTCGCTGTAACGTTTTTTTTAATAAAACCGTTTTTTCAAAAACTAAGCAAGCGGTGTTATTTTAAAATCTTTTTTTGTACATAATATTATGTAATTAATTATTTTATTATATATTACATATTCTAATAAAGAATTAAATCTAATTTTCATAATATCAAAATTCTCTTAATCTTTTAAATCTATTTAATTGCGAATTTTTTTCTTAATTATAATTGCTTCGTATAACGTTGTTTCGGTTAACATCGCGTTTTTCTGGAACCATTTAACAACGTTAACCGGGGTAAGACTGTATAGCATTTCAACTCTATAATTTACTGTTTATTCATTATAAAATAATTCGATTAATATTTACATATATTTACATAGATTTTAGAACTTAATGTTTACATCTACCGAATAATTGAATTCACGTTGAATTCACTTGGTATACCAGATTTTTGTTTATTTATATATATTCATGGGTTAAGGCGATGATCGATCGAATAAGTTCGTCGCTGATATCGACGTGATATGTTCTTCTCGAATAGAGTTTATACTGCGGTGTACGAATTACGCTCCCGGTTTCGTCTATGTTACTCTGAATCTACGGTCACCACACTTTCTTTACTTTGGCTAAAATTATCAATTATAAAATTAATAACATTCGACAAAAATGACATTCCATTAAAATAATTGATTTGAACTTATAAAATAATGATAGAATTACAGATAAAAAAATAAAATTAATACAATTCACTGTCATCAAACAAAAATCAAGTTTAAATAAAACTCGATTCAATAATATATAATTGTCAAATGGAATGAACTTGTAAAATTGTCAAACGATATTGTCAGTTAAATGGGGTTGGGATTGAGTGGTTGAGATAGGCGAGAATCGAGGTCTATTTGACTGCTTTTTTAAGGTTTATAAAAATGATTTGGATTTTTTGAGGGATATTGAGTGAGATTGTTGAGAGAAATGAAAGGTTGAATAGGACTGTATTTATAAAAATGATTTGTGATGGATTGTTTGAGGGAGACTGTCCTGGAGAGACTGTTCTTCCAACACAATAAACCTTAATCTACGTATATCTTCCACAAAGAAATCATTCACAGGAGACAGTAAGAATTGGAGTCGAAATATTCATTTTATGAATGAATACTGCGGATTATGGCCTAAATAGTGTTGGGCCTAGCGCAAAAACCAAAAAAATTTTATATATAAAAGGAAAGCATAACAAATACGGGCAAAATCAATAAAAGTGCAAAATTAATTAAAACTTACTAAAAATTAAATATCAATATTGGGTATAGGGTATGGTTGAACGGCAAATTGATAGATGAGTTCAGAAATTATAATGAAAATTTAATAAGTTGTTCACAGGGAAAGTTAATAAGAAAGCCACCATTTGGTCGAAAAAGAAAAAAGAGAAAAGTGAAGGAGATCACTGATATTGATCGAAAAGTGTAAATAGTGACAAATTGTAATTTAGTTGTAATTGAATAAAATTATTCTGTGTTGGGTTTCGATTTATTTGGTTGAATAAGAACACGAAGAATCAGATAGAGAGAGAGAACCGACTTTAAAAAATAAAAACCCAACAATAGTAATTTATTTGAATTATATTTTTATAAATGATTCCGCTATCGGTTAATTTATTTTTACAATTAATTTTATATATGCAAATTGTTGTGAATGTGATCTACTTTAATTTAGATATTAGGTTTTTGGAATATTTTTTCAATGGGATTAATTTAAACACAGACGACAGGACCAAAGAATATTTTCCATTTACTGCCCATTATGGCAAGGAAAAAAATTATGTGAGATGTTCAGATAGACCTATTGTATTCACTTCTACTATCGAAAAACAGAATAAACACTATCTTTCTTATGGGCATACCAATAATTCTTTATTAATGGAATTTATACCGGAAGCCATTTTTGTGAATCCAATTAACTTTCGAATGTATCACCCTGCTAAACACCAGCATAGTGGCATTGGTCTCATTCGCTCTTCTCTTGCGTTTGAATTATCAAACTTTCTCGTATGGGATAATAAATCAAAAAAAGGCGTCTTTGAGCATCCTACTCACTTCAAATGGAACGACAAATATTACAAATTAAACCTTCAACTTATGACAATATCTAAAACAGAACCTTCTTATTTAAAAGGTATTGACAATAAAACTTAGAACTGTAATTAAATGTAAATCAGAAAAGCAGTTTGAAATAAAATGTCTTCAATTTTGTTTATTGGGCTATAAAAAACTATTATTATTAAAAGTCGTCGATAATCTGCTAAATTAGATATTTTTATTAAAAAAACTCAGTGGGATCAAATATTAGGACTCAAAAAATTTGTACACTTTGAGTGATAATATATTTAACAAATTATTTATTTTTCTAGAAAATTAATTTAAATTTCAAAAATAACATAAAATAGGTCTAGAGCAGTTGTGCGAAAACTTCTCCGATCGCGACCCCATTTTTTAAATGAAGAAATTATAAGACACCAGCGGTACTTTTGGGAAGTAATCTAAAATCTAGTAAAAAATTTCGCAAATGTTAAAAATTAAAAAACATTTTTAAGCTACTTTAATTTCAGTATAAATATTGTAATTTAAAAACGTCTTTAATTATTTAACTTCTGATCGGAGATAACATGGGGTTAAAAATGAAATTACTAAATTCATTTTTTTTCGCGACTCAATCATACAAATTAAGCGACCAACACTTTGCACACCTCTGGTCTAGAGCGAGGAATTGCTTTTAACTGCATTAAATGACGAGGAAGTGAAAAATTTAGATTTTTAATAACTTAAGATAATCGACACAATACAATTAGAATACCAACTTATTTAATTCAAAATTTATTAAATTAAAAGCAAATCTAAAATCCACTGAAAAAATATTAAATTGGAATTAGAAATTCTACCTGTAACATTGCTCTCTTAGACGATGAAGTATGTCTTGGGTTGTCATTCCTTAAATACTAATAAGATTTCTCTAAATAATTTTTCGACGTAATTTCTACTTTTGTCTAGTGGTGCGCTTTCAGTAAAATGCGGCCTTAGGTGCAAACGTTTTTGGGCCTTCTAAACATGTAAGTTTGTAATGTACACAAAATCTACAAAGTTTTAACATTAAAAATGATGGAATATACAAACACGTGAACTGCAGCAGTTGCGGTTAATAAGTTCGATGTTGTTTTGCGTATAAATGTATTACAAGTCAAAATGAACAAAAACAGCGTCATGTTGAAAAAATTCTTAGGTGTAAAAATAAAAAAAATATAAAATATATCAATAATATCTAAATTTAAAAATTCTGTTTTTTATAATTATTTTTTTTTCATATCATTTGTGTTGGGCCATAGGTACGAGCTTAATTGGTGAAATGGAACATTATCCATAACGATCAGTACATTCTCAATATTTTCTGAAAGTAATTTGTCAATTACTTCATTGATAAAAACTGAAACTGTTTCGGTATTAAATGCTCTACTTTGTTTTTGTAGTGGAATTTACCATCTTTACTCATTACCGAGCATAATGAAATGTTCCTTGAACGCAAACCTTGTACCGTTTGAATTGCTCTAGTTCCAACTAATGATCTTCCTCGCCGGGTTCTCATGGTTAGCCAACTTCATCCAAGAAGTGAATATTGTTACCATCTGCAATAAGAGAAAGCAAATTGTTAGCATAAGAAAAACGAACTGACAACGATTCAGCATCATTTCTTCTTGGTAAAAGTGAAACACGTTTAAAACTATAATGTAATCCAGAAATGGCCCGGTCTATTGTCTTTTCACAAACGACAGGACCGAACCTTTGTACTTGAGCTTTTAACTCGCGAAGAGTTAAGCTACAATCACTATTAATCTAGTCTTTCAGAGTATTAATCTGTTCATCATTAAGAGCCTTTCTTCTATTTCCACCTCGAGGTTTCTTTTCAATTCTGACTTCTGTATTGGGAATTTCAATTATTTTGTCGATGGTTCTGTGACAACTTAATATTTCAGATATAGTTACTGGTGTAGTACCGTTGTCATAAGATTCGATTGCTCTAGTTCTTTCTTCATTTGAAAGTGATCTTCTCATTTTATGGATAATAGAAAAAAGAAAATCAAATGACAAATTTTAAAAATCAAATAACAAAAGTCAATTAATTAAATTTACCAAGGGCTTAAATAAATTAAAAGAAAATCAATTGACAAATTTTGAAAAATCGGTGACAAAGCCTGTAAATTAGAGACTCGTTTTATTTAACAAAATAGAATTTCAAAATTCATTATTTATTATAAATATTAATTATAGACAACCTTCCAGTTGCTATTTTACAAATGCTTGTAAATATATTAAACAGTTAATAACAAGATTTTTAAGTAAATGTGGTCTCCAAGATCCAGACAATTCGTGATTGCAGTTATCATTGTAAGACACTTGATGAAAGGAGAAAATAGTTATTGACCTAAAAAATACAGATCATATTATTATTACTAGATTTTCAATTTTCGTTTACGGATTAAATTTTTCTTTCGTATTGATTTTAAGAGGACTATTAGTGGGTTGCAAGTATCGACGTCTTATTTATAGTGTTGTTTCCAGCGCAACCCAAGATAAGAGTTTTTAATTAGAGGGCTAGTTAGTAACTTCGCTGGACAGGGAATAAATATCAATAATAAAACAGCCGAAAATATAGACCATATTTATTTGAGAGGAAAACGAAAACCACAAAATCAATCTTAATTTGGTTTGGTCCGGGATAATACGTCGTGGAGATGTAGGATAGGCCTCCGTCTCTCAGCCAGAGTTTCCAACTTAATACTGGAGCTCTGACATTTGGCACTCAGGCGTCCGCTCGCACACGATTGGGTGCGCTCGTTATTTTGGTGAGATTGACTCCATATTATTAACTAGAACAAATGTTAGGTTCGTATAGCGGGATAAGACTAACACAAGTTGTTAATACAATTTAATCTGATTCCACAAGATTATGAAATGCGCGTATGACTTTTATTTAAATACAATAAATAACATGATGTTTTATGAAAATAATTATTAAATTAATTACAAAGGATGTACAATAAATGGTCTAAAATAAACTATTGTGTGTTTCTCTTAAAGTAAAGAGATCGGTTATTTCAAACCGCCCTAAAAATTATTTCTATGAATTGTTAGCGTATGTGGGGAAAAGAAAATACACACGCATTTCCGTTACACACACCATGCATCATCGCTCCACTCCGACGCTCCCCATACATACTCCAAATGATCAAGTACATATTCCCACGCATGAGCACGTGACGGTGTTCCACGTTGGTGCTGCTCACACGGGTTGGAGAGGGTTAGCAGGTGAGCCCCTACCTTAGGACTACTCCTAACCCTTTCTCGGTTCGGGTTCCATGGTGCCTTAGAAGGTCTTACCCGGCCCTTTCCACAACATTCAGTCCGACCCTGGTCCAAGGGGACGACCTTGTATTGCTACCTATATCCGACATCATCCCTTTGGTTCGTATTTACTTCAACATCATACGTGACAAAATCAATCACCAATAGACAATAAATTTGTATTAAACTCATAACAAATCACTACAAATATTCAAGCACTGTTTCGAATTTAAATGTTCAGCATTTGTAAATACTCGGGTTCGCTTCAGAACCCTGCAGGAAACAAGGCGAATTTAAATCGATCAATCGAAGAGCTCTCCGTCCGCAAGTATTTCGTCGATATCGACCGGCAGTCGTTGGTTAGCAATGTACTTAATACCTTCTGCCGGAATCACACGGAAAATTTCCTTGGTTGGGATCGAATGGCTGGAGGATATTTCCTTTATGGTAGATTGGGCTGCAGATAGTGACGCCTCGAGTGCGGCCATTGCATCTCGGCGTTTCTGATTTTTCTCGGCCCGGGTTGGCCGTTTCCGTTTGCGAGATGACGGAGGGTTGTCAGTGTGCGTGGTGACGACGGGTCCCACTAGGATTGGAGCCAAAATGGGATCGGTAGGTCCACCTACCAAGGGTTGATAACCCGATAATGTTGGAGCCGGAACGGGTGGTAGATATGAACCATGCCCTTGGCAGCTTGTTGTGGTTGCTTGGGATATTTGATGATGAAGGGGGAAAACATTCGTTTTCTCTATGACGGGAAATTCCCGTACCCGCTTGGCTAGTTCCGCCTCCGTATAAACCTTGTGGAGGGCTTCGGATTGGGCTTTTATTGTAAGCCGTTGACAACGGCTCTCCTCCAGCAAGCTATCTCTACAATGCTCTAGCCGCAATATTTTATTTCTCTCCTCCTTCATTTGTGGCGGGGAGAACCACGTTCCTTCGTAAAGATCAATTCGTTTCTTTAGAGCCCCGATGTACAGGTGAAGTTGCGCGATGTCTGCGTTTTTATCTGCGCAGGAGAAACATGGGCGAAGAGTTTTCTCAGCAGTGGTAGGAGTAGTCACCTAAAGAATGAGAAGTCCTTTATTTACATCATTAAAATTCTCTCCACTATTTTATTTTTATAACGCGAGCTTTATCCTACCATATATGCATACAATCAGGATTGTCTCCCGCCATCATACCTTCGCCATCACTCAATCCCTTCAATCCTCAACCATTCGAATCAATTCACCCCATCGTTCGTAATCAAAAGAAAATGAGAACCATTAAACGTCATTTCTTTACTCATGTTAATATTGTACTCGGTTCCGGGGTCGACGACTATCATCAAACCATAAATGGTAATTTTTTACCACCGATATGCTTATTTTCACCCGTGTATAGTATTACCTATCAAATGTACCTCTACTCCCTTGCTTTTATTTCTCATGGAGTTATGCATGTTTTAATTTAAAGGAAAAAGTTCTATACTATTGATGCACTTGGCGCGGTATTAAGTTAAAACGAAGTTGTTAAAACTATTATGAGTATTAATTTTCCTCATAAATTATAAATTAATTATTTAAATTTTCGCATTTCATGTTGTCATAACAATGCATGTCTGTATGTAGTTGTGTACTGGTTTCAGACTCTACCTGATGTGTGCTGCTAGGTATTATTTCGCTTTACTCAATTATCGCTGTCCTCTCTTAACGACTTCTAGACATTGTCTGTTAGTGTACTTTGATCTCGTCGTTTATTTATGCATGCTCACTAACACATTCTACTATGACGCAATGATGACGTCGATTCACTCACGTCCCTGGTATTAGTGGATTTATCTGTGTGTGGGTTTGGGTTTACTTATCTCAGTTATAGAATTGTTGGCAGATGGACTAGACGGATGGAAGATAATGAGTCAGGCTTATAGAAGTAACGACTGTTATGATTTCAAGATTGTCCAAATCTGTTATCAGTTAACAAAAAAATGGATTTAACCCCTACCTCTCTCATGGATATTAACCATTCTCAAAAACTAATCGTCTCATCGATTCGGCGCATGTCGTTCCACAATCGAACCGTTGAAATATCTTATCTACACTACTTGCTTCTCTGCGATAGTCGTTTCTCGATCAGATGGAAAATTTATCGATAATTTGTTCTAAAGGGTCGATGATAATTTCCTTTAGGACTGTAGTAAGTACCTATGATTAATTAGAACTCTGCTGTTTACTTTCCTGTCAGGGCGAATTTTTATCGATGACAGTAGCTAATCGAAGGTCGATAATTAAGTCTCCTCCACATCAATAACATATCACCGCGATGGGTTTGGTCGCTAACGTTTTCTCAATTTATCAACTCTTGGAAATACAGAATGCTCCAGATTTTTATCATTCACCAAAAACGCAAATGGTCGTTGGATTTTCAGCGAGGATCAAGAATCCTATTACTTTCAAGATTAGTAGGCATTCACATTCTGACCAAAAGAAGTAGCCTAGCTCTGACTTGAATATGGCCGAACTCGAACTTTGATCAAGTATCGAAAAATGTCGTCGAGCTCATAAAATTTTCAGTCAGCATGTTGCCAGCATCGAGACAGTATCACTCAGAAGTTTCCTCATTAGAAAGCTTTCAACGGCAAATTTTTGGACCTCACTCGATGAAAGGATCATTGACTCGATTCGTTCTCTCTCACAGGGTTTCCTCAACACTCACAGCCCACCCAAGGATAGTACGCATTTCTGCCTACTGCCCTTGGACCGGCGTGAAGGACAACTCGACCCGACTTAACTCACGTCATTCTCCAATAAATGTGCAAAACAATAAAATTTAATTTTTCGTCAAACAAATATGAAAATAATGAAATTAAAAGAAAATCAATTAAATAAGTGTTCACCTGGCGACCACGCCCTCTGGATTCCGGGTATGATGGCTCTTGCTATCGTAACCTTTTACATTCATTAAGTAACCATGGTAGTGCCCAAGCTCATGTAGATCCTTGGCTGGTTTTGTCAATTCAATTCCTGGGTATTCATATTCATAAGTTTTCTCCGAAATGCATACGTAATCCAGCCGCATCATACCCGAACTCCAGAGGACGTCGTCGCCAGCATCATAGAGAGAAAGCAGCATCCTTTGTTCATAATTAAATTTTATTGAATCATAAAACGTCTTGATATTAAAATTCATAGTAAACATTAAAGACATCATACTAAAAATCAAACATAATTTACCAAAATTCTCCGAAGGTGTCGAAATGCAATTGAAGTATTTTCTTGGCTAAGTGTTATGTCGAGTGATAGATATGTTTCGTAATCGTTTTCCGCTGTCCTGATAAGTTTATAGTTCAGTGATTGAGTCCTTGAAGTCGGTAAGCTATATCCGTGGAATTAAAGTGAGGTCTACTTTAAACAAGAAAAATTTTACCTATATCCGTGGAATTAAAGTGAGGTACCTTTCTAATTTTCCACGTTGTATATATAGTTTTTTCCGTCCAATCAGGACGCGATTTGCTTGTAATATTGTTATTTATTATTATTTATGTGTTTTTTATTATAATACCTTGGATTTTAACAACCCTTCTTATTTTTATTATTATTTTATTTATTTTCCTATATTTTTATTATTTTTCTCTTATTTTTCTCTGTGGTTTTTGTGCCATTTTATTGTAACTTCATTTTTTGTTTTAATTAGCCTTATGAATGATTTTATTTTGTCTTTCCTTAATTTTCGTTTATTTTTCTTAAAATTTTGCTATTTTATTTCTCTATTACTGTTGCGCTTATGGGGTGCTTTCCTTCTTGTCCTATTTCCCCCTTAAAGGTTCTGTGATTTTATTTGGTTATTCTTATTTCTTTATGGATTTTTAATTTGTTTCTTCCTATGTTTCGTGTAGTTTCTATATATTTTATTTTATTTACTCTATCCCTTGGTATTGCCTCTTATCCTTCCTCGGTTCACTTTTCGACACCTTCCGAACCTGGCCCAACAGAATTAAGGCTTGCCATAACTGTTACCAACAGCCCGATCTATGTGATGTGAACAAGATGAAGGGATATTAAAGCATTTTTCATTTTTTCGAATGCGATGTTGCATTCGTCAGTCCAAATTAATTTTTTGTTGTTTAACCCGCATAGCTCTTCTAAAACTCTTGCTTTTTTTGCATATCCCTTTTAAATCTTCTGTAGAAATTGCATAGGAAGCTTCTCAGATTTTTAACACATTTTGGCTTTTCAAATGATTTAATCGCGTCTAACTTTGATGGGCCCGCCTGTGACCTAAAAATTTGACTTCCTCTTTAAGAATATGGCACTTCAGGGTTTATCCTAAGAGACCCGCCTTTCCAATTTTGTCCAATACTTCATTTAAAACTTCGTAGTTTTATATCGTTTCTGTAAATATCAAAATATCATCTAGATATATGCAGCATATCTCGTACCCATTAATACTTTTCCCATCAGTTCTTGAAACATACCTGATGCCGCTGCTATTCCAAATGGCATTCTGTTAAAACAGTATTGCCCTGATTTGGTTGAAAACGCCGTTTTAACTTTGATTCGTTTTTTAGTTCTACTTTATAATATGAATTTCCAAGATCTATCGAACTGAAATAGTTTGTTCCACCCAATTTATCTAACATCTCTGCTATATTTCGATTTTCTGTACTTGAAATCCACTGAGACAACATTATATTTTACTTTGCGTTTTCTTGCATTTTGCGTTTTATTTTTTAATTATTTTACTATTAAATTTGCATAATCGGAACTATGATTTGAAACTAAATCTGTAATTGTCATTGTAGTGAAATATTAATATTAGATAGTTAATATATATCTTTTTTTAATTATTTAACAAATTATATTTCAAATATAAATAAATATTTCAAAGTAGTTATTTATATTTATTTGAAATATAATTTGTTAAATAATTAAAAAAATAGTTTTAATAAACATTTATATAACGACAGGCAATGTCACAAAGACCAAGTAAATAATGTTTGAAAAGTAAAAAATATTTTCGATCATGGCTCTCATACTCGTGTAAAATTGTGAATTAGAGCAAGTTATATTTGAATTAATAATAGTAACCAGACTGAGTGATAAATAATAATAATAGATAAGTATAATTACACACTTTTCACTCTGTTAACCTATCTACACCCTTTTTGTGTTATGCGCTTTACTAATACTAATCGAATAGTTTAGCTGACTCATTCTCTCGTAGGAATGTCAAAATTACGTATTACATGACCTAGATACATTTGAGCTAGTGTGCAGACAGGTTTAGTGTCAAAATGATAGAGAAACATTTGAAAAATATTTACATTAACATGACGTGATTGACACAATGTAAAACATAGACCATGGAACATCACATTAGCATCATCTTCTAACCGAACTGAAGCTCAAACCTCAAATTAAGCGCCATAGTAATATTCCAGAAGTTGGCAAATACATTTTCTTATCAAATCTCCACTGATGATTTATCAAGAGCAATACAGTAATTAAAAGCAATTACTGGTATTCTGATTTATGCGATGTGAATTCTCGTTTTATAAAATATAAATAAATCGTACTCTTTGATTTAGCTGCATTGAAATTATTTCCAACAGAAATCTAAATTTCTCAGGTATAGCAAATCCAGCTATTTCTCGGACATGGACAATCGATTGAATTATAATTTTTTTATTAATTTTTTCTTAATTTTTAATTGCTTTAAGTCAAATTTTGTTTCTGTGAATGTTTGTTGGTCTTCTATTAGAGCCAATCGTATTTATATTAAATATAATTACTATAAATATACTTTTCTATAAATAGTAATATTAAATTACTTTAAATCAGGGGTGGGGAACCTGCGGCCTCCGGAGCCTTATTAAAATAAATTTTAATTTACATAAAAAACCATGAATTTTGAAGATTTACAAATAAAAATGCTTGTAACTACTGAATTGTATAAATACCGTACTGTACAAGCATACCGCCGAGTACAAAGGACGAAATATAAACGAAATACTTTTTGACTGCGGCCTCATTTGAAGGCGAAAAATTTCAATGTGGCCTATGGAAATAAAAAGGTTCTCCACCCCTGCTTTAAATACTTATACTTATAATATTAAATATTGTAATATTGTAATATTAAATTACTAATAACACTCATAAATTGTGTTGGTGCCTAGAGGTGTGTCACATTTAAAGATGGAGTAGGGGTAGCTATGGTTTCATGAACCGACTCCTTCCTAGACGCCGTGATGATTGTTGTCTTTAGACCACCTGTGTACCCATGGCGACGACCATGTTGGTGCTGCACACGATGGCTGAAAATTCATGAGCAGGTGAGCTCCTTTGTTAGAACTACTTCTCATGATATTCTCATTTCGGGTTCTGGATGGCCGATAGAAGGTCTTACATTCTTATACCTACGTGCAATACGATTTATTCGAGACCTCTGGTGCAATTGAGGTCATTCCGATTTCCTCTGTCATACACATCTACACAATCGCTTAACCATTACTTTGCGTCATCGAAGATAAGTAAAGAAAAACATCAATCTATTTTAAGTGTCATGACATACAATTGTTCATACTGGATCAGATACACATTAATTTGTCAGAGAATCAAATTAGTTCGCAAGATAGAAAATTTTCGCCGATCAATTGGCGTACATTACGCATCGAGACTATATCGGTGGGAATCACTGATCACGGAGGCAATTTCTTGGTAGTTGTCCAGAATTCACTTCCTTCGGGTTCTCGCAGCAGACTATCGATGTCGATTTCAAGTTGCGGGTCTGCTACCCACGGGGTATCTGTTGCTTGTATGACTCTAAATGGAAATGGTTCCGTTATCGCTTGAGTCGGGACTAGTCTAATCATAGTTGGAAGGGGAACCGAAAACAACGCAGCCACGACAGCGGCTAACTCATCTCTCTTGCGCTTAGATCGCTCTTCTCTCGCGAGTCTCTTTCTTTTTGGACGATTGACTGGGTTAGAAGTAGACGGTACGACGATAGGCACCTGTGGAGCGATGACGGGTACCGGTACTTTGGAGTGGGTGAAGGAGAAGATTATACCCCGCGATTGAGACAAGAGGTTCTGTTGGACTGGTTGGGAATCATCTGGCAAGTGGTGGATTGGGAAGATGTTGTCCCTGTCAGAGATTGAACCTTCTGTGATACGGTTGAGTAACTCGCACTCAGATTGTTCCTTAATAGTAAGTCTCTGGTTTTGACTTTCTTCTAGTAGGCTATCCCTACAATGTTCCAGCCTCAAAATTTTCCGGTTGGCCTCTTTTATTTGGGCCGAGGTGAACCACCATGAAGTCGATACGTTTTTTCAGGCTCCCAATCTCTGATTGCATATTCTTCATCAACTCATTTTTGTCTGCGCAGGAAAAGCACGGTTTTAGGCTCGACTTGGGTAGAGTTGGTTCTGACATTTTTTATAAATGAGACATTCAAGAATGATTACAGTATATTCCGGAGGATTAGTCCGTTGGTAAAATATACTACATCTATTATCATAATATTGGTTATAGGTCAAGAACAAGAGAAGGATCGATTTAATCGGGGAATGACGACAATCGTTGGTGTATCATTATCATTTTATTTAATTGTTAAGAATCGTATCTCATTGTTAAAATTATTTTTCCTAATTGTTAAAAACTAATTTATATAATCATTAAAAATTCATTTCCTCTAATCATGCGTTTTCTCTACTCATTAGAAACTATTTTTGGGTGATTGTTAAAAATTCATCTGTCTTCTTGCTAATAATTCCTTTTATTCAATCGTTAGAAACTATTTTAGATAATTATTAAAAAAAATTCATTTCGTCTAATTGTAAATCAAAGGTCTGTAGATACAGTATTTATTATTTTATTATAAGCTTCAACATTTCTAGATTTAGTTATTTATTATTGATTTAGTAACGTTTTAATTAATCCACTGATAACTTATTATTAATGTGTCGTTTATTCCATTTTCATAGTCTGTTAAGATGTCATTTAATTACTCTTGGCTAAGCCGCTGTTGCTACATTCACTTATTCATTTGCCATTTCGCAAGATACAATTAGATGCAAGTTTATAAGTGTTGACAGAAGTTGTAAACAGTTACGCGGAACACCAGAAATTCATACACTACTGATATAGTAAACTTGGATAGTTTATAGTTAAATCCTCATAAACAAATCGGAGAGTTTCGAGTAAGACTAGCAACGCTAATACAAATTGTCGACCGGATCTCAATCCCGCTCGCACTTTAGTCAATCAATCCTTGTTCTAGAAATATTGTTTACTTATTATTCGTCGATTTGGAACTTTATTTACACGCAGTGAGGTCGATTCGCTAGATCGGTGACCTTTGGTCAATTCGAGAAGATTAGTGTAACTCCGCTTATCGGGTGAACTGGTCAACATATTCAACGTAATTCGACAAATTCTCGCTTTCGACAATAAATTGCTGAAAACAATCTTCGGAGAAATTATACTTCTGACAAATTACTATCATTCTATTCTCGTTCCAGACGACTTATACAACGAGTATAACATCCTATTGTTAGGTTCGATGGGTAGGTACTCGAACTAACATAATTGTAACTAATGTTAGTTATAACCAGAGGTGAGCTATGAAATTTTTAACAAGGGGCTCGCAAATCATATAATAATTTAACAAAGGGCTCGCGTGAGCCTCCTATAGCCAGTGGTGAACTGTGAAAAAAACAACAAAGGGCTCGCAAAAAAAATTTAGGTGTTTTTCGTCCAGAAAAAAAATGCTTTTTCCGAATTTGCTTTTTTAGTAAAATATAAAAGCGTCAAGAAAAATTTTTTAGATATACAAATGCGGTAAAATTGTTTTAAAAATGTTTACCACAAACATCTTGTTTTACATAAAAAAGACGTTGTTTGTGAAAATTGTAAATAAACAAATGTTCCACTACATTTTTTTTACTTTACGTTAAATGTCGCATTCTTCAAGTAACCAAACATTTAGACTTAGTGCGCAAAATATAATTACACAGGCTGCAAATAAAATAAAATTTAATTAAAATCGAATTTTGTTTACCACTTTACAGCAAGTTTTCAAGGTAATATATGCTATTGTTTCTGGTATCAATTTTATTAACATGTTTCAGATATTTAATAATCTTACATTGATAATTTTTTTTAAAAAATGTGATTTTTAGCACTATTTTTTATCATTTTATGATTTTTTAATTTTTTGAATTTAAATATTTTACAGAAGAAAAATATGTATAATGTTAAGGTATTTTAACTCAAAGAAAAACAAAGTGAAACTTTACTTCATTAAACTAAATTTTAAATAAATCGGAACCATCCTTCATATTTTTCGCTTCTTTTTTTCTTCGGCTTGACTCTAAACAGATCGGTGATTCTTTAGAAAGGACGTGACGTAGCTAATTGGATTAATTATCAATTGATTTTCCATTTAAATTTATCATCATAAAATCAGAAATATGATTTACTGAAAGGGAAGCTCCTTTTGTTGTAGCAATATTGTTCATGGTGCTAAATCCTCTTTCAGCTTCTGCGCTCTAACTGCGACCGTATTCATGATGTTTTTTCATGATTGTTCATAATTGCTTTTTCAATAGGAGGAAATTGATTATATTTTTTACCAACCAAATTCATGTCAACAAAATCTCTGAACTGGTTAATATCGATTTCGTATTTCAAAATATATCCCAAAGTATTAATCCTTTTCTCACCCTCTCTCCAGGGAGATTTTATATTTTCTAACTCCCAAGTCTCAGGATAACAAACATTAAATATGTTTTTAATTCATTTTCAGTTAAAATTTGATTATCCATATTTTAAATTGGGAATTGCGTCTGAAAAACCAGTCTCATTTTTAATGATTCGGTTATTTTTATTAATAACTCATTCTTGGCGAGTTTTTTCATTGAATTATTGCCGTTTGCAATAGACACACTTTGAAATTCTTCGCCACTCAAATATAAATCGATCTTCGATTCGTAATTTCCTTAGTTGGTTTATAGATTATGTAAAGCATTTATTGTTCTTAAAATTAAAGAGTTTTATTTACGTTTCTGCTTTGTAGAGCTTCTTGGGAATTCTTGGAGGATATCAATTATCAATGCCAGATTTTTTAAAAAATTAAAATCCGTCAACTGGATAAATAAATCCATATATTTTTCTTTTGATTTAAAATGAACACAAAGAGGAGCATAATTTCTCCATACAGCTAAAGCTGTTCTTAAACTGCAGGTTGACCAACGTGGCCCAAAAACTCTACCTATTTTCAATATTTCGATTTCTAAATCATTTGCAATCAAATTTAGTTCTCGTTGATTTTTTGCTGATTGGTGATAAAAAGAATAAATTCTATCGATAAAAATTTTGAACTGATTCAATTCGTTTATGACTTTGATAGAATCATACTAGCTGCAAACGATGCGCCAAACAATGCCAAATAATAACATTTGGGAACTTTTCTAAAAGTCTTGCTGCAACACCAGATCTTCTTCCAAGCATAACGCTAGCACCATTAGAGCATAAAGAAATAAGGTTACAGCGTAGATACTGCTCAGTAAATCCATAAAGCTCAAAGGTATTTATAATAATTTGAATATGCAATCAGCATTAGCATTGTCAAGCTCCGCTAAATCTACAAAAATCATGCGTGGTTCACCAAACTCAGCCCTAATATACAAGACTAAAACACTTTTATTGGATATAGTGGAAAATTCATCTACTATTATACAAATTTTGGAATTTGATTTATTATCTTAGAAAAAATTTCTCTTTTCATTTCTAAAGCTATGTGTTTGGTGATGCGAGTACTACTAAATCACGAATTCATTGACAGCCCCATATCAATATCGTTCTTTTTTTTAGCTCTATGGGATCTGGTAGGTCCGACATCGGCCTGTTTTTTTTGATAATGTAATACACTGAATACTTCTCTATCATTAATTCTTGCGAAATTTTTTTCAATCATAGATATTTTTGCTGTTTCGCTAATACTAATATTTTTGTTGTGAGCCGAGAAATTGTTTTCCTTAACGAAGCCATTTTTGAAGCGAAAGTATTACCATTTGCTACTACTCTGCACATAATCCATTCTTTAGAGACATGACAGTGCTTCTCGCTATGCAAGTCAAATTTTGAATATTTTGCACAGATGAAACATCCGAGCATTTCATTTCCAAACTCTAGCCAACTGTATTTCGTTTGGAAATAAGTTGCCTGTGCTTCAGTCCAACAACTAGGCCATCTATCAGATTCCTAAAAAGAACTTTCCTCTGATACTAATTTCATTGAATTACCGCCGCATTCTATCTTTGTACAGCTGGCTTCATCTTCGTGCAAGGATATTTTCTGCGTTCAGAGGGTTAAGATTTCCATTGTTTACACCTGAGTCCTCCGCGAAATGAGCATTCGAACTTTTAGGCTTCTGTAAGAAATATTTATCTAATGTCATGGATATGTTTTTATCAATATATTTAAACATTTTTCTAGAAAATTCCAAATATATTTTATAGATTTCCTTGTATTTTGTGCCAATTTCGAATCAATATGATTTACAACAAAAATATTTTACCGAAACTATTATATTAAAATAGGGGGTTAAAAAATATATAACTTTTTTTATGTATAATCAAAATATAAAACTTTTTTTTCGTAAAATCAAAATATAAAGTTTTTTTAATAATCCCTAATTATAAAACAATATTACACTGATGACAGTTTGACAGAGATACTCGATTAAAAGACGACTTTACATAGCATAGCGTTTTTAATTACGTCGAATAATTTTCAAACACCTCTGCAAAATCAGCAACCATAAAAATGATATCACATATCTTAAGAAATCGAAAATTTTAAATAATGTTAAATTTTTTATATTAAAAAAGTTTCTATATTTTGATTATTCTAAAAATACTTTATTTTAATTTAAGGTAAAAAAAGTTTTATATTTTGATTTTAGAAAAAAAAAATTTAATATTTTGATTTTACGAAAAAAAAGTTCTATATTTTACGTTTTCCCATTAAAACAATAGAAATTTTAATTTGAAGTGAAGCGCAAAATGACAGTTGAAAGAACAACAAGGGGCTCGCAAAATTTTTAAAAAGTTAACAAAGGGCTCTGTCGAGCCCCCGCGGGACATGTATAGCTCACCACTGGTTATAACACGTGTAGGTAATTTGTATGTAAATAACAAATATGCTTTTAATTATTTATTTAAAACTAAATATTTTACAAAATTTATTCAATTACAATTAAGAAAATTGGCTGCACGCTAGAAAACAGAAAACGGTTATACAAACCGTCTTAAAGATTACTTCTGAGGATCAAGGCTGGCCTAAATGCGCCAACAGCTCGATATAAGTGATAGAAACAAGATAGGGGATTAACCAAAATTTATCCGCGATAGTGTCAACCCAGAAAATGGTTGACACTTTAATTATTTTCAAAGCGATACAGCTACAAAAACGTAAGCTGACGCTAAGTCCCTTCAAATTAAATTTGTTACTTAAATCTATAAAAATTTACCAAACAATTATCTGAGTAATCTCCTTACCTCTGATAATACCTGCACCATTCTCGAACAAACGATTTTGCTAATTAAATTCCAAAGTGTGAAAGCTACAAAACCCGAATTGGTTCTCTATAGCTGTAAAAATTACTGAAATTCCATTGAAATGAAATTGATCAAATGATATTGATCAACATATTTCAGAACTGATGTACTTGTTAATTCTTCGCGTGCCTGGTTGCTTGAGTTGAACAATGTTTATTTTTAGTGTCTGTTTTTAATCGATAAATTGTTGGTCCTTAACTAAAATTTTGATCTCTATTTATATTATAAATAGTATTCTATAAATAGTAATTATTTAATTACTATTTTTACAACATATTTTTATTTACATACTATTTTTATTTATATTCTAATTATAGTAATTTTTAATTACTATTTTTATTTTAATTCCAAACTTGGTAATTTTATTTATATTTATAGTAATTATTAAATATAATTAATAATTTATTATATTTAATTATAAAAACTTCCCTATTGTATTAATCACGGCTTCTACTGAACCCCAACATTATCACAACTTTACAAATGGAATCTATGTCGGTTGCTCCTGTCGTCGTGCTAGACTAATTTCTTACAGATATTACGAGTTGGAATTTTCTAATCGATGGTTACATTTTTCTGAATAATTTCTGCCATTGCTTCGATCTATATACTTCACACACTATATTTCCGACTCTATTGGATCTTATCTCAATGTCAAACATTTCTTAATTCAGCTCATATCTCACATCACTTTGTTCAAATCGGTTGTTCCATCAACGACCCTATCTCGGATTATACTCTATAAAAACGGTGCGCAAATCTGTCCAACATCCGCTTTCGCATTAGCACGAGTGTTAACGGTTCACGAACGTATTTCAATCTGGGGGCATTAATAAATCAGAAAAATTCATAAAATCAAGACATCCATAAAAAATAAAACTCCTGAAAATGATTATGACTATTATTACTTTTAATTACTTTTAAATAATTATAAAATTGTGGGAGGAAAAGAAAGTTTTGTTGATTTGAAAATGTTAATGACTATTATTACTTTTAATTACTTTTAAATAATTATAAAATTGTGGGAGGAAAAGAAAGTTTTGTTGATTTGAAAATGTTAATAGTTATACATACCATCATTATCATAAATATAAATAAATAGTTCACATTCAAATCAACAATAAAAAATTTACATTTTCCCAAGTTATTGTCTCAAAAGGTTAACTGAATCGATTTGCTGGAAAATTCTTGAATAAACTGGTTCAACTGTTAAAATGGATTTGGCTTGATTAATATTTTTGGATATTACATTGGAATACCTAAGTAACGTAAAAATAGCATTGATAAAGGAAATTTATTTACCTAAGTAACGTAAAAAAATAACATTGAAAAATCAATCACAGATGCTCGTATATATCTACGTTCTTATCCAATCAGGATTAAGTAATGTTGTAATTTGCGCTTTTTTCTATTTTATTTAATATTTTATTGTTATTTCTTTAATTATTTTTATTTTTTGTTAATTTAATTATTTAATTTTATTTTTCTTAATTTATTTTGACTTAATCCTGATTGATACTTCATATTTTTGCGTCTTTTCTTACTTTCATTTATTTTTATTATTTATTAATTTCCTTATTTTATTTGATTTTCTTTTAAATTTTCTTTTTTAATTTAATGTTTATTATTCTCATAATTTGATTGATTTTCAAAAAATACTGAAATTCCTAAATAAAAAAACATAAAATCTACGCTCAACTAAAAAAACATCCCATGTAATTTGTTCGATTAACATTTTTGTTATATCTTTTATTTCTAATAATATACTCTAACATTAAGATATTTTTTGTTATAAATTTAATGTTTCCCAAATTTATTAAATCTTGATTTTTATAATTCTTGAATCTTGAAATCATTAATTCATATTCATAACATAAATAAACTGTTAATTTTCTTCTTGTTTCGATTGGTATTTCTTTATCTAAAAATAATTTAATTTTGTCGAATAATCTAGTAAGTTCATTTGATATTAAATTATGATGGATTGATGTGTAATCTGTTAACATATCTTGTTCTAATTGTAGATAATTGTATTCGCTTGGATCTAATATATTATCATTATCAATTTCAATATCTTGTAAAAAAAATAACGAAATAAATTCATATAATAATACTTTTTTATGTATATTTTTCATAAAATTTTCTTTAAAATAAGTTTGATCTTCAATAAAAGAATCGATTATTTTTTGATTGTCGATTCCTTAATTTTAATCACTTATCAATTTTCTTATTAAATGATATATTTTCGATAAATAATACAATGCTGAATCACCATTTTCTATGAGTATTTTGATTCCAAAAAATTCATTATTCAAAAAATTTTATCTTTGGTATGCATCATCTTGTTCGTCATTATCCGCTTCTTTTCTGCTCTTGGACGGGATAAAGATATCATATACATATTTTTCGTAGAAATCTATGATATATTGAATTAATCCTTGTTACTTGAGAATGAAACAAGTATTTTCTTTTTAGCCATTTTAATATGGCTGTTTTTCTGTTCAATATGTTTTAGTAATAAATTCCTTTCTTTTTTCTCAATTATTTTGTGACAAACCTTTAAGGAGAGTAGCTTATAGATAGTTTAATTCCTTTTGATGTGGTATGTAAACGCTACTCATTGATTCGTTTTACAATATATTTCGACAGTTTTTCTATCATCCGCAGGAAAAATGAATAACTAAATAATTAAAGATTTTTGAACAATCACAGGGATACCACAGGGATTAATGAATTGTGCGAGCAAAGCTTTCTTAGCGAATTCTGAAATTTTATCTTCGTGTTCATCATCTTGTTCGTGATCATCCACTTCTTTTCTGCTTTTGGACGGGATAAAGATATCATCTACATATTTTGCGTAGGAATCTATGATATATTGAAATAATCCTTGTTACTTGAGAATGAAACAATTATTTTAATTTTAGCCATTTTAATATGGTTGTTTTTTGTTCAATATGTTTTAGTAATAAGTTCCTTTCTTTTTTTCTCAATTATTATGTGGCAAACCTTTAAGGAGAGTAGCTGATAGATAGTTTAATTCCTTTTGATGTGGTATGTAAACGCTATTCATACATTCGTTTTACAATATATTTCGACAGTTTTTCTATCATCCGCAGGAAAAATAGAATAACTAAATAATTAAAGATTTTTGAACAATCACAGGGATACCACAGGGATAAATGTATTGTGCGAACAAAGAGTTCTTAGCGAATTCTGAAATTTTATCTTCGGTGTTCTCCATCAACTTCTCTATCAACTTCTCTATCAACACCTCCATCAACTCCTCCATCAACTTCTTAATTGCGAGTATTATATTCTTTTGTGAATAAATTTTTAAACGTTATTTTTTAGTTTATATATATATTTTAAAACAATATAATACTCGCAAATAGATGTTGGAGCATATTTGTCAAGACACTAACCCATGTTATTTGTTCGATCAATATTTTTATCATTTTTTATTATTTCTAATAAAATTTCAATATCTTCTAGTCTTAAAATATTTTCGGTTATAAATGGAATATTTCCCAAATACACTAAATATTGATCACTATAATTCTGGAAACTTATTCTCATTAACTCATACTCTAAACCAGTGGTTCTCAAACTTTTTTGATCACGACCCAAATTTTTGACATTTCATGCCAAAAATTTTATTGCGACCCACATGACAAAGATTAATTTTAAAATAAATGTTTATTTAATGAGAATAACTCTATTTAACTCTAGTTATTCTAGTCATCGCGACCCACCAAAAATTCTTTCGCGACCCANATTGTCTTCGTTTAGGTTTAGTAGAGATATCAGTAATACGAGGTGCTGTAGAGGTGGAAGCTATGGGCGGAATCGCTTTACTAGTGCCGGTAAAGATCACGTCGGCCGGCTTGGGCGAGAGATCCGTCTCTACACACCCTTGGCATGGTTTCTTTGAAGAGTATGACTGATCGAGAGATTGATCGTGATGAGTCGGAAAGATATTATCTTCCTCGTGAATCGGAATGCTTACTATCTTCTTGGTAGTAGCCGCTTGAAGGTAAACCCTATGGAGAGCCTCTGATTGTTCTTTAATAAAACTGCGCTGCGACCGGCTTTCAGCAATCAAGCTATCTCGGCAATGTTCGCTCCGATATAGCTTCTTTTTGACCTCTTTCATTTGCACTGGGCTAAACCATGTGCCTTCCAACTCATCGATCTTTCGTTGGTATCGTCCTATCTGCGCCTGTAGTTCTTTAATAATCGCGTTCTTATCCGCGCAGGAAAAACATGGTTTGATGGTAGTTTTGGGGACTGGAATTATTTTCGATGGCTGTAAAAGGAAAACGAAGATAATTATCATAATTCACTGTGTTTACAAAATCGTTATTCGAAGGCAACCCGTTATTAACAGTATTGGGGTTTATAATATTCATCTCAACTAATTAAGTCATGGAAGAAAAACGATATCGGGCCGACAAGAAAAATTCCCCCCAGACGATCGACCTTCACTACTTTATCCTGTCCACAAAGGGAATATAGACGGTAAACCCCCCAATATCGCACCCATAATTATGGCAATTATTTACTAAAAAAAAGATCATACACGCGCCTGAATGTAGTGGGAATGATTTTCACCGTTATTCGCATAAAACTTTAGATGTATTTAAAATTTATCGATCTAAGTATCGTATTGTTGAATTAGTAGTCTATGTTAACATATATCTCGAGGAATTATTATGCCTATGAAAATTATATAAATATAACTATCAAATCAGTTAGCTATGTCGAAATCCGGCCAAGGAAGTTATTGAGCAAAATTGTAGTGCATGTAGAATTAAATCATTAACCGAAATGCTATGGTTGTAACAGGCAGAAAATTCATTAACTACAACGGGGTATTTTTACCAACACAAAAAATCATCGCTTAGCAAGTTTGGTTAATATTTTATCAGATATCTATGAAGTAGAGGTAAAATCATGCAGAACAATTAGAATGACCCGGCGATGAGTGATATTGATCGCTATATGTGGAATTTTTCTCATTGACTACTTCATGTAGAAATGCCGTTGGCCTATTCGTGTGAGTTATCACGTTGTTATCAGATGTGTGTGCATGTGGTGTGCGACGATTCCTAACGCATAAGGGCCAGTGTCGGTTGAATCAACTGGTGATAGTGTGATGTATTTTGGTAGCTGTCAATCGAATCTTTCAGCGTGGGAGTTGGTGTTCTAGTGTGCTGCTTAGCTGTGAATTCTCATATTCCAATTCTAGTACTAAGCCTGAGTGTTGCTCTCTCACCCATTCGAAATTATCATATGCCCGTTACTCAGTGCTATTTTTTCAGATTATCTGTATTTTCATTCTCGCAGGATGTTTATTTACAGGATGTTTCGTCCTCTATGCTGATGCTATTTCTCATGGTGGAACTTTCTATCGACAATTTGTGGAAAATATAAATGTCTAGTGGATTCTCATTATAATGCCTCAAAGATTGCTGGGAAAACAATTCCCCAGGGTTAATGATCTATGTGCTTGGTGTCATAAGTAGTATGTTGTAGTATCGTTTCCATAAAATAAAGCTCTATATTCTGTGTTATTTTATAACTAAATTATTTTTAATGGTGTTCTTATATTCATTATGAAAATTATTTCCAATGTAAGCACATTTACCACGAATGGATTTAAGCTGAACATATGCAGTGGATGAGACAGAATTTGTGAAGTTTGATGACGAAAACTTACAAGAATAACTTGAAGTGGGTTTATAGTATGCCTAATATGATGATGATAATCAGAAAAGAATTTACGGATTTTTATGTAGATTTTTTCCACAGAAAAGATGACCTATATTTAGTAAAGTTAGTACTAATATGTCGATTGTGTGACATCCCCAATCACTGTGCGAATTCTCTAACGAACTTTCTACCTTTCCTACGATTAAACTCTAAATAAGTGTTACTTTCCCAGAATATCACTCGTGAATTTTAGGCGCATCTTCAGCGACGGACCCGTGAGGAAGCCCCCACATTTCGGCCCGAATCAGCTGCGTGATTGAAATGTTCCATTGAAATGAGCACCCGAAGGCCCCTCACACCATGGTAAGAAACATTTCAACTCCACGTTTCTCATAAATTTTAATGAAGCCATAAAAATATAAAAATATATAGATTATAAAAATTATCTACTACTGCTATCTTATTTAAATTATCTTAACCATAAAAATTCTTAAAATTCATTATTACTATAAATCAAATGAAGAGAGGAAAATGTTTAATTACATTAAATTTGCTTGAATAGTTTACATATCGAAATTCATTTATTCATATAATAATACTAAATAAACTTTACCGAAAGGTTTTCCAAAAAGTGTTCAGTCAAAAGTTTGATCCATGGGCTGAGTTGAATGATCGATCTATCTCGGCTAATTGATTATTTGTGAAAGTGACTTGCAACTAGATTGTCGTATCTCGAAGTTTCTATCTGTGAATTGGCTCTCTAAATGTTGAAATTTTTTAACACTGAAATTTTTGTGAGTCAACTTACCTAAATGTCGAAATTTTTTAACACTGAGATTTTGATTCAGTGCTTGCCTTATATATGAGTTTTCTATATGTGCGGACCAATCAGAATTGAGTACCGCTTAATTATTTAATTTAATTTTGATGTTTCTTAGTTGCTTTTCTTATTTTTTCCTTATTTTTATTATATTTTTTATTTATTTCTTTAATTTTCTTATTACTTACTAAATTTTGTGTTATTTTATTTATTATTGTAGTTTTTCCTTATCTTAATTTCTTATTTTTATTCTTTGTTTTAATTCTCATTTCTTAATTTATTATTTCTTTTGTATCCTGAATCTTGTTTATTTTTAAATTTTTGTTTATTTTTATTTATTTATAATCCTGCCTATCTTATTTCCTTAATTTCTTGTTTCAACTCAGCCCAACATGGGTTTGGAGTTAGACAGTCGGGAGACTGGTATGATTGTAGGAATTGGGTTAGAGAAGTGCGTTCTTGATGATTTTATTACTTTAAGAAATGGGGTAGTAGGGCATATAGGTTTAATTCTGGTATAGTCGATTCGACTAGGAGTTATTGCTTTTTGGTCTGTTTGGGTAGGTATTAATAACTTATCTTTTCTTAATGGAATGGGTTTCGAGTAGTGTGGTCTTGGTGAACTATTAATATTTAAATTCCTTGTGCTGAGTCGGCCGGAGGCCGGCGAGCTGCGTTTGCTCAAAAAGAGATTTTCATCGTTTTCTAAGTTATTATCAATTTTTGAAAAATAAAAATTTGAATTATTTTCTTCGTAAAGAGTTCTCTTTTAAAGGAGTTATGATGTCTTCAACTTCTAAATTCATAAATTCAATAAATCAATAATAAATGCAGTTACATATTCGTGTATAGCCAGTAACTCCTTCCTAGTCACACAATAACCTTTTTCATGCGCGGTGAAGTGTCTCGACCCATATGCAATTACCACTTCAGTACCATCTTCTTTAGCTTGACATAAAACTGCTCCGATGGCCCCAAAACTAGCGTCTGTATCCAGAATAAAATTTCTATCCATTCTTGGGTAATCTAGAATTGGAGCTTCACACAACTTTGTTTTAAGTAATTCAAAACTATTGTTGCAATCTTCTGACCAATTAATCTTTTTCTCACAGCCGGACGTAGCTGCATGTAGAGGTTCCGCAATTTTCGCATAGTCTTTTATAAACTTCCTATAGTAATTGGTCATACCTAAAAAGGATATTAATTGTTTGGCGCATACTGGTATTTCTGCATCTTGAATCTCTTTAATCTTCTTGTCGTTCGTTTTTATCCCACTTGCACTTACAGTGTGCCCTAGGAATGTCAATTCTTCTCTATACAGATTACATTTTTCTGGGTTAATTCTCAACCCCGCTAGTTGAATTCTTCTGAATACTTCCTCTAATCGGTTATTGTGTTCCTCTATGTCTTTTCCATAGACAAGAATGTCGTCGAGGTAGACAACAACACCCTTAAATAATATTCCATCCAACATTGAGTGCATCATTCTTTGAAACGTCGCAGGGGCGGTTGCTAGTCCAAAAGGAAGTCGGTTAAAACAATACTGTCCTTGCCTTGTACTGAAAGCCGTGACCTCTTGAATTTCCTTCGCCATTCAAATATTTTGAATCTGCCAGACAATCCAGTAGAAATCGTGTATCTGGGATTGGACAAGATATCTTTTCAGTGATCGCATTCAACCCTCTATAGTCGACACACATCCTTATTGATCCATCTTTCTTAGCCACAATCACTAGTGGCGCGTTCCATGCACTTTTGCATTTTCTAATAACTCTCGCTTCTAATAAGTTTGTGACAAGTTCGTCAAGCTTTTGTTCTAAATGCATTGGTTGTCTTCTTGGCTGTAACATTACAGGCCCACCTACTATATTCATTTCATGTTGAACAACTTTCGTAAACCCGAGATCAAAAGTTGAAGCCATAAAAATACCTTTGAACTTCCGTAGCAATATGTCTAACTGTTCATTCTTCCTGTCTCCAAGCATTAATAATGCTTTCTCTTCTCGTTGTGAGTCCACATATGTCCTCCCTACTTGTGACGCTTCAATATTGTCTACCTCTACCAGTCGAATACCAAATCTCTCCATTGTATCTACACCCCCAATGAAATCTGGACGTATATCTTTGACAACTATAACATTAATAATTCTTTTTTCCCATTCCAATCAGCTTCTATCGTCATTACACTAACGGTCTTTCCATTCCCGTCGAAAATACTCCACAAAGAGAAATTGTGCTCTGCTTCAACCTCGGTTTCCCAATCTTTGTCCAACTTTTTTCACTCATAACTGATACTGACGCCCCAGAGTCCCAAAGCATGTCAATTGCCGTCATGTTTATTACAATCTTACTCCACTTTCTTCTGTCTGTCGTCTCATACATATTCTGCATCATGTCTTCATTTCGCTTCTACTGATTATTGTGTCGACCCCACTGACGAAATGAAAGCAATGGGATCGTCCTTGTTTTTTGATTTATCCATTGATTTTTTTATCGTTTCTTCGTAATTACTGTATAAATCTTCTGTGAAATCACCATTATTTCTTTCGTGATCTTCTTCGTAAATACATGCCACTCTCTTCTGATATCCATTTCTATTTTTAAGCAAAACACAATCTCTGAATCCATGACCTTCCTTTCCACAGATTAGACATTTGTCTTTCATAGGACATTCAAAACGCCGGTGCCCTTTTTCTCCACAACAAAAACACTGACCTGGTGTCAGTTTCACTGGATGAGGCGAATCTCTTCCTTTGCTGTCATTAAATAACCTTCTTGCAATATCTTTAAGCGATACTGTAGGTATTCTTCTCTCTGGTTCTCCTGTCTCGTATCGTCCTCTATACCGCTCATTTTCATTCTTGTCTTCATTTACAATTGGTACAAACCGACCATTACCAGGTACATTCCTCTCATGATTAATCTCTCCGTGTTCGTCGCGTTGATGTGCAGTTGTCTTCACAATTGTTCTTTGGTCTTGTCTACCCTCGAATTTACCATTTTTCATCACTGATGCGTAAGAGTCTCTTCTTATGGCATCAATATTGAATTTATTGTCATTCGTCATCTCGATCTTCTCCAGAATTTTTGCCATATCCCTGGCATCTTCAAAACTTGTCACTTTCCCTGATAAGAATATTTCTTTTACTCTATCGTTTTTCGCTCTGTTTGAAATAATGTCTCGAACAATCTGTTCCTCAGACATTCCAGAGCTAAATACACTTTTAACTAAACTTCTTATTCATATTTCGAAGACTTGGAATCTTTCATCTCTCTCACTGAATTTGAGCTAGTTCCACAATCTTGTTAGTAATGGTTTTCCTTACTGTAAAAGTTTTTATAAACCACTCTTTTGCCATTTCATCGGTCATCTTCGCTATTTTCGCCGGTTCCCATAACATCGATGCCGCATCTGTCAACAAAAGATCCAATGCGTCTACTAGACTTTGATCTTCTATTCTCAGCCATTCCATAATATCCTTTAGCCAAAGTTCGGCTTCAGATCCAACTTTTCCGTCAAACTTTCTTACATTAAAATTTAGCATCTCACGTGCTTGTTTTGACAAGGAATCTAACATATTCTTAGTTCCTTTCTTTTTTCCTATCGCATTGATTTCCTTGGCGTGGTCGCCAGTTATGATGTCTTCAACTTCTAAATTCATAAAATCAATAAATCAATAATAAATGCAGTTAAAATATATTTTCTAAAAACACGCTAAAAACAATATTATTAAAACAAACAACTTTCCATAACTAAAGGATGCTCGTTTAATGAAGTATTTATTATAAATGGCATTTTGATTATAATTTACCCTTGTTTGCCATACTTTTATGGCTTCTGCAAATGCATGAAGAAAATCGAAATGCTGTTTTTCTAGGTCCATCGCAATCATTTGACCTGAAATAATTTTGGTGGCATATCCATAAGTGTTGTGGCTCACATTCTTAATAATGTGACCAACATATTCCCAACATGCGATATCCTTAGACATTTCAATGTTTCCTGCAAAATAAGTTAATAAATGATAAAGAATCAAAAACTCATTGATTTCTGCCCCAGTGCTATCGAATGTTATATTGAATAATTCAACTAAGCACTGAAGACTTTTACCAAAAATGTTTAGCGTGGTCATCGGATCACGGATAAATAAACTAACCAATATCTTCTAAGTGTTGGGTTATTGAGTTGGTGATAATTTTAAATGTTACTCTGACTCCAAACGTGTCTTTATACGTTTCACAAGTAACACTTGACAACAGAAATCTTTATTGATAATCACAAATAAACTTTCTCTTGACACTGACAATAAATTCAACACTCTGCTTGGTGACTATACAATGCTTGTTACAACACTCGGTGAGGAATAGCACTTGAGTATAACACCGGATCAAAAGATCACAAATTACCGATTGGTTTATCAACTGGGACTTTGAGCTGGTTGTTTTCTTTGACCTTCTTTACAAGTTTATTCAAATAATTAAGTAGCTTCTTTTCGTTTAATTTTTCAACAAATTCTTTGATTCAAATCTTCAATACGTTCTATTCACAATTATTTTCTTTAACAATTCTTTTTCACAATCGTTTCTCCAACAACGTTTCGTCCGACGTTGTCTAATTTTCTTCAATACTTTTATCTCTCAAATTGTCTCTCGAATTCGCGTCACTTCTTGTCTCTAATTCTGTCTCTAAATTTGTTCTCTAATTTTGTTCTAATTTCGTGTCCACCAGTTTTTCCTTCTCCTGCTTTCCCTGACTGTCCCATTTTTATCTCTGACATCTGTCAAGTTATTTTCCCTTTCTCCCTTTTTTGTTTGACCGCCTTCTATCATCAATTCTGTTATCACTGACATGCTGTCGAGATAAGTATATTGTTGTTTTCCTTTTTCCCCGATTTCAAAATTCCTTTTCCTTTTTGTACCAACAAATTATTACTGTCCTTGGTTTTTATTTTCCTGTTTGATTCCTTTCATTTCCTTTATCATTCTCATTTTTAATTTCTTTTTACTTCCGTTTTCTTTTCTGAGTTCCAATAGATCGCCCCGTTTGTCATGGCGATCTTCCCCCCAGGTAATTTTATTTATTTCTTTGTAAATTGTTATTTAGGTATCCTCAACATAAGTAATGAGTTAAATATTGACCTTTCCCTAACCTTAAAATAATCCGACACGAAATCTCATCAAAACCAAAACCAGGGTGCGAATTGCCGATTGCAAAACTATACATAAATAGCTTGTAATTGTAAGCAATTGGATTTGAATTTTCCACGAAAACAACAATTTTCTGATATTTTCATAATTGATTTCATAAAAACAGTCATTTTCTGATAATTGGTTTTGTTGGGCGCTTAGGGGTGTGTTTTTAGGGGTAACTGATTATTATTATAACTTTTCTTCGACTTCTCTGACAAATTGCCAGACAAATTTTGACTGCATTTGACGCGTTCTCAATTCGTTGAGATTCCATAGTTATTGCAGCTTTCATATATGAGTACAGTAGCGTATCCTAATGAAGGATAAATTTGAGATCCAGAATATGATTCAAGTTTCTTTTTTGCATCTTTAAGTTCGGACAATGAATCATTAGGCTCATTTGAAAGATAAATAATTTCCTGTTCATTTTCGTCATTAAATGGAATCGTGGCCATTATTCAAAATAATAGAAACAATTTAAATCCTTTTTTCTTCAAACAATTACAAACTCATTAAAAAACAATTAAAAAATCAATTTTCCTTCTTTACAAAATTCAAACAATCAATCAAATTTTTCCACACAAAAACGAAAATGCTCAAAGGCACGACTCAGGATTGACCATCCTCCCCATTGACACCTTGGTGTCAATCTCAAATCCCCACTAGCTACTTCTGAAACCCGTCTTGCTAATTTAACTCCAGTTCACGCTACCAATAATTCTAACCTTGGTATACTTATAATTTGCACTGGAGCTACCTTTGCTTTGACGCAATCAACACACTTTTAGGTCCCACATTAGTTTCTTCCCGTAGATATATAGCTGAACCATATGTTGTGCTTGAAGAATCGGAAAATACATGTATTTGTCATGCATTTTTCATTTGACTCCTTAAACATCTCGAAATTCGCAGTTCTCCAAGATTACTTGTATCCTCTAACCATTTGTGTATTTCTTTATTACGCTTTGGGGGTAGCTTTTCGTCCCAATCAAGCCCTCACAACCACAACTTCTGAATAATCTTTTCCCCTATGATTATGAATGGACCTAACAGTGCCAATGGATCAAAGATTCTTGCCACTATGCTCAATAACTTTCTTTTCGATAAACATTCTTCATCCGGCAGATCTACTTGAAAACAAAATTCATCGTCTTCAGAGTATTATTTCAAACATAGAGTTTTGACTGCCATTGTCATTTCCTTTTCAATATTTAGTGTTTTAGCCCGTTCTTCAACTGGGATTGTAGCTATAATTCTTTCCAAGTTGGACAGCCATTTTCTAGGCCACATTCCGGCATTGCCCCAAACCTTTCTTTAGAGCCTCTTAATCTCATTCCTTCTTCTTCAGAATCAACAGAGTCCATGGTATCGTCCATATACGTAGACTTGCAAATATATTCTGTCACCTGTAGATAGTCCTTTTCAAATTTCTTGGCATTCTCTTGCGCGACTGGCTGGGCAAGGAATGGAGATGCATTAAGTCTAACCGATTAAACTCATACTTAATAATTTTCCCCACGGTTGATCATAAGAAACGATGATATTTCCTGTCTTGAGGAGCCATTCTTATTTGCAGATACATTTCTGCTATGTCACAAACAACAGCTACTGAAAATCTACGAAAACCTATTAAAAAATGTCAAAAACTTCATTTTGTAATTTTGGAAAATCTTCCACCATATCATTAAGTCCAACTCCATTACACCTGGCTGCTGCATCAAACACAATACGAACTTTCGTGGTATCCTTATCTCTTCTAACCACTGGAAAGTGTGGTAAAATCCATTCCGAATCTCCTGGCATCATTTTCTCTTTCACAATACTTATATAATCTTTTTCAAGTAACTATTGAAAATATCCTGATACTCACTTTTTAAATCTTCTTTTTCTAACATTTTTGCTAAACTTCGCAGCCGATTCTCTGCCATTCTATCACTATTGGGCAAAGATTTTGGTCACTCTTTCCATGGCACTTTTACCTCGAAATGCCCGTTTATTTTTTTCATCTCAACTTTTGTTTTTCATAAATCACCTGATCCTTTGCTGCAAATATATATTCCTTTAGGCCACTTTCGTCAATCTCCCAAAATCGCTCCAATCGCTAGTGTTGTGTTGCCAGAGTATGTTGAGTGAGAAGTTAAGTATGTATTTTAATGCTGAAAGATCGGGTTAATTAAACTTTACATACTTTCACGACTACACTGAGTACGGTACGATAGGCCCTATTGTTATGTTGGGTCATAGACCCTTTCATTTCTATAGTTAATTCGTCCGCATAGTCCCTAGGACTATGCCGACTACCAAGATGGATTTATGGGTCCTACTCTTTGGTTGAACACCATTTTTTTGCGGCGAGTTCTGGTAGTGAAAATAATTTTACTGAATACCGGGTCATGGACCTCCAATCATTGGGGTTGTGTACCCATAAATGATGAATTGAAGTTTATTAGATGGATGTAAGACTGGTCAAAATTGCGTGCAATACATGAAAACTACGACTACCTTTACATTCTAGAAGAGAAAAAATAAAACAAAACCATGGGTAAATCATTTAAAATTATCAATTTTAATCATATAAATATACAATGAATAAATTCCTTATTATCGATTTAAATTGCGTCGAAGAATGACAAAGAATAATTTTGGCAATAAAAGTCTATCTTGTGACGAAAATGTGGCGCTATAAATACCTATTTTTTGTGTGCGAGTAAGTCTGTGTACATTGATGCAATAAAACAAAATCGAATTCTTTTTAATTCTAGAACAATCCATTTTTGATTTTTAACGATTTTGATGGCGATTTTGGTGCCATAATTTTTGTTTTTATTTTTAAAATTTTATTTTTGACTTATTTTTTATTAACTTTGCCACCAATGATGAATTTGGGCATTTCCAGAAAATTCATGTCAAATTTATTTTTATTTTAGAATCGTTTTTATGAATTCTTTTTGGGATTTTTATTTTTTAAACTAAATTATTTATTTTCATAAAATTTTATTGTATTGAATGGCATCCATTATGGATTTAGCCATTTTTAAGGATTGTTCTGGGATTTTGTCTAGAATTTTCTTTTATTTTAGATTTTTTACAGTTTTTCGACTTCATTTGAGTTCATTTTTGTACTTTGGTGTTTTTCTGTTATATTTGAGTCAATTTTCATGTGATACTTGCTCGTTTTTTTGTTTGATTTCTTTATTTAGATGTTTTTATTTTCTGTTAGTTTTACTCATTATTATTAATTAATTGTCGATGCTCGCGTCTGTGTGCGCTTTTGCTTTGTTGATTTGGATTGTGTGCGCACACAGACGCGGAAAAGTGAGAAGATTATGTTTTGTTGAATGTTTTCGCGTCTGTGTGCAGAATTATGGTAATATGGATGTGCGCACACAGACGCGAGCAAGAGGTATGTCGCAATTTTTATTAATTAGTTTTTTTGTAATTTTTTGATTTATAGAGTTCGAGGAAGCTTTTGTTTGAACTGGTGATTTGTGTAGGTATTTTGAATTGGCTGATTTGGATTTAGAATGAATTTATAATTTTGATTTGAATGTTTGGCCTTAGCGAAATATGGAAGATAATGAATGTTTGATATGTATTTCAATGAGCAATATGGCGAAGAGATGTCTTTTCAGCAGTGGAACTTGTCCATGTGATTGTGGCTCAGCTAGATCGTTGCAAATTATTAATTGAAGTTTTTCAAAACGATCGGAAATCAACGATTTAATTTCTGTAAATCATGAAATGACAGAAGAGGAACTCCAAGAGATGTTTATGAAATTTCCCCAAAGCGATAAAAAGATAAACTTGCTAACTTATGGATATGATATTCTATTCAATCGAGCTTTTAAAAATGTTGGGCTGAAATGCGGAGTGGAGAAAACTGGAGCGAATAGAAAAGTAAACCTCGAAAAAATAAACAAAATAAGACAAAAAATAAAATTCAGCCAAATCTCAGTAGTAAATAGGGAGAAACAATAAAACACCGATAAAAGGAATAGGAATAAGTAACCAAAATAAATAAAACCCCTAAGATTTAGAAATAAGACAAAAAGGAAATGGCCTAAGGCACACAACAGATAAAATAAAAATAGAATAACAAAATTTAGGAAAATAAATGAGAATTAAAGAAACTAAATAAAAATAAAACCATTCTTAAGTCTAATTAAAACAAAAAAAAATCATATTACAATAAAATAACGATAAATTCACAGGAAAAATAGGAGAAAAATAGTAAAAAACAGGAAAATAAATAAAATAAATAGGAAAATAAGAAAGGTCATTAAAATCGAGTATATTACATTAAAAAAACATATAAATAATAATAAATAATAAAATCACAAACAAGTCGTGTCCTGATTGGACGAAAAATAATATATAAGGAATGGAAAATATCTGTAGAGTACCACTTTAACAAATACTCTACAGGTAAAATTTTGTTTATTATTTAACCACCACTTTAACAAATACTCTACAGGACTAGCTAGCAACCTACCAAACTACTTCAAGAAACACTCTACAGATTGCAGAACTTTTGACTAAACGATTCCACAGTGAACTATTTCAGAGATTACGAAAACCGAATCTAGACGAGGAATATATAGTAATCAGACGACAAACCCATTAATTACAAATTACAATTCGATCTATTTACTCCAGTTTTCGAAACTATCGGTAAGCTGAGTTATTCATGTATATATTAGTTACTGTAGTATGGATGGAAAGTAAAAACTAATTTCGTAAAATAAATTTATTTAAATGACAAATGTCCTTTTCTTCATGGTGCCGGCGACTGTACCATCTGAGAGCTCCCAGTATGATGTGGACAAGTTGGAAATATACCACGGTAGAATACACGACAGTGGGAAGACTGACCTTCATAAGAGATTCCGGAAATGCCGAAATGAGAATGGGATATTTGCAGAGAAGGATATTTATTTTATGAGGACTCTACCAAGGGCATAATGAGGTTGTGATTGTGTAGAATGAAACGCATCATACTCGGAGTCCAAATGATAGGGTCGCCGGGTAATTTTCATTGATTTATTTAATTTTGTCGATTTATCTAGTTTTGTTGGTTTGGTTGCTATTTGATTTCGATAATTATATATTACCTACTGATATGGTGAAAACGAGTCGAACGGTCCCTCATGACGATGCAAGAATGGCGGCAGAGATGATTGCCTTCTTGGGTGGGTCATGAGGGGTGAGGAGGCTCCGTAGGTGGAAGACGATCGAGAGTGAAATTTCCCACATCGAGTACGATCTGTTAGAGAGGCTTTCGTTCTTTTCTTTTCATAAAGTCACACGGAAGTCCAGAGCAAAAAATAGTAAATTTCCAAAGTCGGAGACAATCTTCGTAGGATTGAGATCAGTTGCGTTCCTGTCAGAATATATGTTTTTCCGTAGGATATCGCTAGACGTATGATGAGAAATAGACAACGAATTATTAGAATTTTCACAGCGAAGTTTTGCTAAGCATTAAAAATTTGAATCCCAGGATGTTCATCGCAGAGGCGTTAGCGAGTAAATCCACCCACTCACGTATTTAGATTGTAGCTTGACATTGACTATCTGATAAGGTTTGGTTCGACGTTGACAGCAGCTCATCACAATGAGGAGGTAAACAAATCCTAGATAAAGAAATGAATCACTTGCCTTGAGTCCGAGGGAAAATATCCACAGCGATAGGAGAATCATTAGTTGCCCAGGACTGAGTAAATTGTCGACGGAAAAAGCTGGTTAATAATCTGATAAAGTTATCTAATAAGTTGATTGAGGAAAGTGGCAGTTGATCGAGTGTAGTGAGCGGTCTTATCGTGAGTCGACCTGATAGTGAAAATCTAGAAAATAGAGTAAATCTTTATCTACTGAATTCATACAACACCCACGCAATCAAGTTTTTCTGGAATTTTGAGCATACCTACTGAGTGTCTGTTTCCACTAGAGCATCTATCTACAATTCTACATATACACATACATCACACACAGATTAGGTCATAGTGCACATACGGATGTTGTTATCACCTAGCCATAGGGAGAGAGTCGCACACATGTATCTACTAGTAGACTACTGAATTACGTCAGGGAAAATAACAGTGCGACGAGAATCTTCTTCTCTACCGGTATGCAAGACGCTAGTTAACTTAACCGACATGCATCGCAACAAAACCATCGATAGTCGATGATATAGATGGAAAATCCAGTGAGTACACAACTGCACCCAAGTTAAGCGTCGCTATGACGACCCTTATGGCGTTAAATTCGAAGCGAGCAAATTATAATGCGTGATGAAAATTTTAAGTAAAAGTATTACGATTCCTTACAAACCCGAGGGTCTATAGACAAGACGGGGGATCCCGGTAATTGCTGATTATTTTTCATCATATAACGCGCAGGGAATTCAATAACGTAGCGGTATAATGAGTAAAAGCTAATGATTAAAATGTAATACCGGTAATCGAAATAATAGCGTTCATAGTCACGAATAAATGGTCATGCAGTGGTTAAAAATTAGGTAAACCCGTAAAGTAAACCGAAAATGAATGATTTTTGGAATTCCGTTTTCTTCTCACATCGCAGTAATGATTACGTGGGTTAGTTCGAATGTTGGAGATTGTATGATGGTGAGTGTTTGTTGTCAGGGTAGATTGGTAAACCTCTTTTGGACAACTTGGTCGGGGAGATCTTATATTTCGTTTTCCGAAAGCATGAATAATACCCCAACGAATCTTTCGATTTAAAAATAAAAATTCCTTAACAATTTAGATGAACACTTCAACTAGTTCCGAGAAAACCCTCAGGCCTTGCTTTTCCTGTGCTGATAAAAATGCCGATATCGCACAGCTCCACTTGTACATCGGGGGATTGAAGAAGAGAATTGACCTCTATGAGGGAACGTGGTTCTCCCCACCCCAAATGAAGGAAGAGAAGAGCAAGATTCTGCGTTTGGAGCACTGCCGTGACAGTCTCCTGGAAGAGAGCAGGTGCCAGAGGCTAACCATAAAGGCCCAATCAGAGGCACTGCACAAGATATACTCCGAATCAGAACTAGCGAAGCGAGTCCGCGAGTACCCGATACAAGATGGGACTAACGTGTTCCCAATGCATCACAACACAGCTGAAACTTCATCAACATCCAGTTGCAAAGGGCATGGCCCACAATTGCCGCCAATTCCTGCCCCAGTTCTTTCTGGCTATCGGCCTATGTCTGGCGGACCAACGGACCCTATCTTGGCTCCAGTGCTCGTGCCACACTTCGTCCAACCCCCAACAGAAGCCACGCTCCCCCATCGTAAGCGTAAACGGCTGACGCGTTCTGAGAAGAATCAGAAGCGTAGGAACGCCATGGCCGCGCTTGAGGCATCGTTATCCGCAGCCAGATCGACTATCAAAGAAATTACGGTTACTCACTTCTATCCCTACAAAGGAAGTATTCCGGGTAGTTCCGGCCGACAGTATCAAGTTCCTCGAAGACCGCCGGTTGCCCGTTGACATCGACGAGATGCTCGCAGAGGGAGAGGCATTCTCGTAGTCAATTTCCTCTCGGGTCTCGATTCCACTGATCACGAACAAATTTGGAGGAGTGACATTATCTCATGACTAATCTTAAACGTTTTGTGTTTATTTAAATATTACTGAATGTACATTGATGGTTTTTTATTCTAATATAACTGTTCGATTTTCTTTTGATTGTGTTAATTGTATGTATGACTTGCTACGGTTGGAGTGCACGGGAAAAGGATCATGGATATGTAGTAGAAGCTTGAACGCCGTACCTTTTGGACCAGGGTCGGACCGAATGAATGCGTAAGAAATGGGTAAGACCTTCTAAGGCACCGTAGAACCCGAACCGAGAAAGGGTTAGGAGTAGTCCTAAGGTAGGGGCTCACCTGCTAACTCTTTCCAACCCGTGTGAGCAATACCAACGTGGAACATCACCACGGGCTCATACGTGGGAATATGCAAATGATCATTTGGAGTGTGTGAGGGAATGGCCTGAGCAGAATGATGATACCCGATAGGTGTGGTAACCATGCACGAANCCGAACCGAGAAAGGGTTAGGAGTAGTCCTAAGGTAGGGGCTCACCTGCTAACTCTTTCCAACCCGTGTGAGCAATACCAACGTGGAACATCACCACGGGCTCATACGTGGGAATATGTAAATGATCATTTGGAGTGTGTGAGGGAATGGCCTGAGCAGAATGATGATACCCGATAGGTGTGGTAACCATGCACGAACATTTTTCTTTTCCCCACATACGCCAACATTGACAATATATCTTTCCATAGATACTCAACTTTATTGGCCATTTCTTCTGTCAATCCAAAAACGCTTGACTGTAGAAAGGCAAAATTAAAAAAAACCATTTCACTTATTGCAACTTTCAGTGGTAATAGTAACAGTATAAAGATAATCAGATAAAAGCAACAGACGGGTTTCTTATTTTTACTATTATAAAACGATTTATATAAAAAATTTTCAAAACGATTTATTTTAAACAAATGCACTTTTTTGTTATGAAGATTTATTTTTTTTATTTATTTCTTTTGCAAATAATTGGCTTATCAATCTAATTTGTACAGCATGACTAATTAATAATATTATCGAAGCAATCCAAACAATTAGAAACATTTGTTGTCCTTCAAATTCCAATTTATAAGCTGCACATAACCAAAACCCTTGACTTACAAACCAAATGCAGTATGAAAACAAAACTGAACGTAAACTTGAAAAGGAATGACCACTCATAACATTTGGCAAAAAAAACATGTGCCACATAAAATATTGTGACGTTGCCACTTTATTGAAAGCCACAAATGCAATGGTACACAACAAACAACTGACAATTAATCTCTGTCTATGCTTCCAACTTAAAAAACATAAAAGAAATAACTGAGGAAAGAAAGCTGCAATACTAATCAATTTACATAATTTAGTACCACTCAATAAATATAAAGAATAAAAATAAACTGAAAAATTATGTTTAATATCCACTCGATGAAAATGGTATAAATAAGAATTTTGAATGAAATCCCAACCATACAAATTAAAAAATAACATTGAAATTAATAGAAATGATAATAAAACCGATATTGCAAATTTAAAGTGATCGCGATTAGGAATCAAAATATGTGGAAATCTGACACTTTTACAAAGATAGAAAAATATTGAAAACGAATAAATAATTGGATACAATTTAAGATGAATGCATAAACTGAATAATATTCCAGATAAAACGATTTGATTTAACATTAAAAAATATAATGTTGAAAGAATTAATACTCCTAAAAATGCTTCGGCATTTCCTCTTGATGAAACAGTAAAAATTAAAGGGTTATATAGCCAAAATGCTGATATGCAATAAAAAATATTAGTTTTCAACTTACATTTTCTATCAATCAAATACATTAAAAAGCCGCAAATTAAATCGCATATACAAAATAAAAATTTTCCAAATGATTGACCAAAGTAAAAGTTTGGCAGTAATAAATAAGCGATCAAAGGAGAATACCTATATGTTTTTTCCAAATAAGGAGACATGTTGGATTTAATAAAATAGCTGGATTTTGTAAATACATTATAATCAATATCAGTATATTTTACAGTATAATTATTATCATGCCATGAACTGTATACGACTAACAGGATTCGTAATAAAATTGCTAAAAGCAATATTAATTTCCAAGTTGTACTCTAAAAATATATAATAACGATGATTATAAATATACATAATCAAAAGATTAAAAATGAATAACTTTTAACAATTAATTTTAAATTAGTAACTTATATTTTAAAAATATTTAAACAAATAATAAAATTAAAAATTAGGTTAACACTTAACTAAAAAGCGACCAATGGAACTTTTACGCACAGGTGCACTAGGTGCGTGCCTAAGGTCTTCAAACGAATGAATTTTTAGAAAATAAATTATAAAAGATTTTTTTGAATTTTAACTTAAATTACTTATTTTAACTGTATTTTAGATATTTAATATTTTTACTCTTGTTGGGGTTCGTATTAAATAGTTCAAAAGAAATTTTATTGCGCAAAGAAATGTGCAAATCGATAAAATGCAAAACTTATAACAATTCAAAATTAAAATAATTATAAAAATTTCAAAAAATTAAAAACTAACTTAGTCCAAAGAAAATGAGTGGCATGGATGGCAAATGATGAGAGGAAGATATAATAAAAAATGATCAACGGGGATCCCCAGAAAAATATTTTTTTAAATACAAACTAATTAAAAACAAATAAAAAATTTAGTAAATATGTGAGAAACCCGAGCCAGATAGAAACACCAAACGGAATTAAAAAAATTAATTCCTCTCAAAAAGAAATTACTCAAAGAGTCTGTTCACATAAAGGTGAAATGTCACCCAGCTAATTATTTTGTATTTAGATAATTATCTGTTATGAAATTATTTTGATGTTGGTTAATTGAATTATTTTAACGAGAGAAACTTATAAAAACGAATGGAACTGGTAACCAAATTCCAGTTGGCTGAAGAACAAAATAAATAGCAAACAAGGAGAACAAAGTAGACTTTACCTCTAAGTCCCAACCAAATCAACAAATGAAAATTTGATAGATTAAAAAGGCAGTTTCTCATTGAGTTCCTTACCTTTAGGTTATCATTGAAAAGTGCAGATTAAAAGTGTAATTAACAAAATTGTAAATAAATTTGATTGAATTTCAATAAATTAACTTGTGTTTGGTCCTTTTTGATTAATTGAGATAAAAAGCATGAGGAGTCATAATCATTGCCGACGGACCCCTGAAATGTTAAAAAACTAATAAATTGATAGTAAAACTCATACATTTTTTAATAATTATTTATAAATCTGTTTATTCAGCTTCAAACAAAAATAATAAAAGATTTTTGTAAATAGTTCCGCGGACCACTTGGAACCCGTTCGCGGACCCCCTGAGTGTCCATGGACCCCATGTTAAGAACCACTGATTTAGACTAATAATAAGGCAATGAGTTTATATACAATAATAACACTGACACTTTACCGTCAAGCATTAGAACAAATATCAACGACAAGAACATAAAGAAAACCATAATTATCGAAATAATAATTTTTGGAATTGCCAATGAAACGACTATACAGAAAAACAATACTATCACTTGTAAATACATTATTAGTGTATAATGAAGAAATATTTGATGAGTAATTGTCCAAATACAAAAAGGAAAGGATGCTGTTCAAGTTTTCGTAAGATATTAAAATTTTAACAAGAAAAGGGTCTAAATTACTTCTAGTATTGTACAAAACATACCGAAATAATGGGCAATAATTCAAATAAAAAACACGTAAAACCTGAAAAATTAAATTGGCAGAGAAACTTATTAACTATTTATTACAAGTAAAAAATCAATATTTTGTCAAAGAAAGTTATGAGTGGGTAGCATATATAAAGTAAAAGATGAATATAATAATCAAATTTTGATAGGGGTCCTCAGATAAAGATATTACAAAAATGAAAATTTAATTGACTAATTCATTATTCATAGATTTTGCCGATAATCTCTAATCGTTCAAGCACAAAGGTGTTCTATTAGTTTGAAGATTAACTAGAATCTCTAGAACATCATAACAACTCAGAGCAACAATCACAGAATTCGAAATCTCTGTTTGAGATGTGACCATCTAATTCGAAATGATAATTAAAAAAATCAAATTCAAGGAAATAGATGGATTGGGCACCGCTGACTTAGCCACTTGCTGAGGAAAAGCTTATTAACCTAAAACTTTTTTGTTTAATATTTCTCTATATGTTGAGGTTCTCAAATCTCAATTTGATGGTTATTTTATAAATAAGAACACAAACACTGTTTCAATAAATTTATTTATTTATCACAATTACAAATTAAAATAATATATAACAATCACTTCAAAATAACTTCAATTATTAAAATAAAAAATTAATATATATATATATATATATATATATATATATATATATATATATATATATATATATATATATATATATATATGCATTGACATCTTATTTGAAATATATTTAATTATATAAAAGATTTCTAATGATTTCTATTAAAGCTAATCGATTTTCATATATTTTATGTGATTGTTGCGTACCAATTTTATATAGTTATATAAGTCATTTAGAAATATCATGCCCCCTGAATTTTTGCGATTTATTATTTAATAAAATCGGTTGTTTTAACTAAAATTCATAATTTTTCCAAATTGGCATACGTACAATTATAATTTGTTTTGCAGCATTTGTAAAATTGGCTCTTTGAAATTTCATTACCCCTTTTTTTCTTCATATCGGTGAAATAATTATTAAATAAACATAGTGCACTTAGTACAATCAATTGCTATCAGAAGGTAAATCAACATTTTGTTAAATTGTGCCACTATGCACTAAAATAATTTAATTTTAACACAAAATAAACAGTAATTTGTAAACAACTATAAAGGGAAAATCAGAGCAAATCGGCATTTTGCCTCAGGTAAGGTAAGAAGAATCGAGAATAGTCGAGAGGTAAAAACGAATTAAGGAGATTGGGGAAAAGAAGATATAGAATAGGAATACGGATAGGTGAAAAAGAATCAAATCAAACAGAAAAAGAGGAAAACGTTGGTCAAGAGAATCTAAGAAACTAAAAGGTGAATATTATCTTTTGTCAAAGCATCAACGCCGTGCTGAGAATCGGTCAAACGTAACTTTGATTATTGATTGTAAAGTGTTGAGAAAAGATTGTAAATTTTGTTATTCCAATATATGTTGGGTCATTTTTGTTTTGATTTAAAGGACACGAGGAGTCAGAAGTTACCGACTTAAATTAACTGAAAACCCAACACTCTGAACTACCCGTCGCGAATGAGGGCGCGAAATATTGTAAATAATAATGTTTGAACTATCGATTCTTTTTACTGATTTCCTTTATGTAGTTTCTATTTATATACCGAAATAAAACTTTTATTAGTGATTGACTCTTGTTGTCTTATAGTGTACTCGAATGATTAATTTTGACGTTGATATACATATTGTTTTCTGAATATAGAGTAAGGTTGAAGCGATAATGCGAATGGAACGGACTCCAAATGGGCCGTTGATTGTGATATGGAGAGACATTTCTCTATAACCGTGTGAGAGATTTACTTTGGCCAGTAATATTGGAATGTGGGTCCAAGTTCGTCTCCTTGGACTAGAAGCAAGAGAGTGAACGTAAAGGGGTAAGACCTTCCATCGGCACCCAGAAACCCGTATTGTGAATATTGTGGAGAGTAGTCTTAACACAGAGGCTCACCTGTCCACAGGTTCCAACCTGCGTATACAGTTCCAACATGAGCCATCTTCATGGGTATACGTACGGGAGATCAATCGTAAACCATGTAGGGCACTTGGGGAAGAAACTGAGCATATTAATAACCACCCTGAGTACCCAAAAATATAGACATATACGGAATAGAAAGATTTGTCATAATAGAAAAGTGTAGGTCCTGATTCAACATACACCTACACTCATTGAGTGAGATCAGTGATCAGGTGGCACCTGTATGCCGACAAGAAAAAATAATAAAAATGTTCAGTAGAACGCTGTACACAGCAGACTCATATCTGATCTTAAAATGGGAATTTAAACACGAACACAAAAACAGAAAAAAATAAAACAAAGCCAACTAACGATAACACTCTCTCAAAAAAATAAAATTCAAGACAGCTCCAAACACAAGTCAGCGAAAAGAAAACTACGAAAAACGGTAACAAAAATTAATAACACAAAAGAAAAAAGAGAAAAAGGAACAAACAAAAAGTCATTAAAAGGAGATCATGTTAAAACAATCATGTAAAAGAAACATTAGAAATTGAACGGATCAAAACAAAAAGATGTAGAGATTTATTGGTCAAAACGAAAGATCGGTAAAATTAATGCTGTGGAATTCGCTACGAGATTCAAAATTGAAGCAAACAAATTGAAAATTGATGACAACTGTATTATTTTAAAAATTTTCATGAAGTAATAACATATTTCATTAAATTTCAACAAAGTTATGAAATATTTATCAAATTGCAACAAAATAATATAATATTTAAGTATATGATAAAAAATTAATAAATTATTTTACCAAATTGTAAAAAAATTATAAAATAATGCAGTGGATTGCCACAGAGTAATAAAAATTTAAGCAAATTGCAACAAATTAATAAAATAATGCGGTAAATTGAAACAAGTCAATAGATTTTTCATTAATTATTACAACCAATTTCAATTCTATGTCAAAACAATTTATAGAGAATTCAATTTCAAATATACATTGTTTTATTAAAAACTCAATAAAATTATTTCAACCAAAGATTTTTAATAAAACCTCTGTGTGTGTCACACATATTCCAATACTTTAAAGTTTGATCATACCAATTTGTTCCAGTAAAAACTCAAAAAAATTATCATTACTAAATGAAAATTGCGAAGATTAACAACTTAACATGTGTAACATATACAACACAATATTTTACATTTCCCATGAAGCCATATTATTGACAATTAAATTTTATCTATACTTTATTACAATGAAAATTCAATAAAAATATACAAGTGCATTTGGGCACGATTTAAGTGTTGATCCCATTGATGTTGACAATGATGATGGTAATGAGATGTATGGGATGTATCATGATCAGGATCCAGGCAGTGTCAACAGTATAAACATTCTTTAATTTTCTCCTAAATTCTGAACTTTTTTCATTGCTTCCTCGCGTGTAAGTACGTACCATGACTTTAGTAATTAATTTTTGATTTTACGAATCATATACGATCATTATGGACGGAAGTAGTTTACTTGTTTCATATAATTTTTGTGTAACGCCAACAGGTAGAAAGACAAATACAAGATAGTGATGAAATAAACATGAAAAATAGCAAGTCGACACAATTCAATCCCAAACCAGTTCAATCTTTCCATACCTGACTCAATGAACACCTAATAAAAAACAAGCTATTACCACGAACATTAGAAAAGTACTACAAGATGGCCTCGACCACTGACGAAAGAAGATTCAAAATTTTTCAAGATAGGATTCGAAACTCTGACAAAATCTTACTATCAAAATTTCATTCATCAAAAACCATTGACCTTCCATAAACATTCAGCTCACATCATAACTCATTTGTTTACTTTTTCTCTACTTTCTTTGATAAATTGTAAATTGTAAATGAATGAGTTAATCCTATAATTATAAAAGTTTGTGTTAATGTGAATGAAATTGGGAGTTTTGAATGAAGAAGTGCGTGAGATCAAATCTATCAAATTCGAACGAAACGTCAAACTTTATCGAACGCTGAGTAAATCGATAAAAAAAACACGACGAAGAAAATTTTCGATTTTTTCAAATGAAGCCGGACCAAGCGGCTGGGAATACACGAACGAAGTTCCGTTAAACGAGCTATTAATTTTCGATCTTTAACCACATGATTAATATAAGTACTTAATAATTGACTTAATCGTTTGCTTGATGTATATTAGCTACAATACTTCTAGTATTAATAAAATCCATAAAATAAAATCAATTCAATTGTTAATTTGATAACAAAAATATTAAAAAAAAATCGATAATTTGTTAGTTTTTCTAAAACAATAATTTAATATAAGTTATTTGAAATATTTTATTTATATATTTGTGTGTAGCTACGTATATTAATCTTTGATAGATCAAGTCTCATATTTCATAATCATAATTATATAACAGTATCTAATATCCTAGAAATAAAAACTTCTGATTATGACGCAATGAATCAGAATTGAATAACTCAGTATTGTCGTTACCGCTGCCATAACTACTAATCAAAAATTCAAATAAAATAAATTAAATGTATTTTAAGTATGTTTTTAATATTTTAAATAGTGTAACAGTTTTAAAATAAATAGTTGGTTAAATTGAATACATTTTGCATTATTCAACGAATAAATTTCCATCTTAAGATAATATTAAAATAAACATGGAATGTTATCGATAAAGTTTAAAAGTGTAATTTTCTGTCTAAAAATTACATAACAATAAATAGGTGATGTAACAGAAAAAAGTAAAGATGTAGCATTAAAAATTGGCTTTTATATATCCAAAATAGACAGATTTCTTCATACGGGTTATTTTCAATTAAACGATTCCAGAAAAGCAATGATAACAATTAATTAAAAGAATTTTACAATTGTAGGTTAAAAAAATCCAATTGACATTTATTAGTTGCTACATTTATTTTTTTTGATAATAAACAACATTTTAAAATTAAATTAATCTTCAATTTAAATAAATATAATTTACAACATAACTTGAAGATGCAAAACAAAAAAAATTAAATAAGTTATCATGCTATATAAAATATCACATTTCATTTCATTACACCGCAAATTCCAATCCACAACCTAAATCTAATGAATAAAAATAAAACCGTTCATGACTGAAAATCTAATAAAAAAATAGTTTGTTCAAATTTATAAAAAAAATAAATGTTAAGAAAAATTTCACAATTTCAATATTGTATAAAAAACAAATACTCCATTTTTACTACAATACTGGAGATGTTAGATTTATTAAAATGATATTACTATTATTTTCTTCTCGTTTGGAAAGGATTTTTAGAGTTTTGGAATTAACTCGAGCAGATACAGAGGTCTTCGGTTTGAACACGTAACCAAACTCGTCGCACATGAGAGAATACGATCTGCCATATTGACAGTTTTTATTAAACGATTTGTAAAAGTTATTTAAATTAGGTATAGATTTGGTTAATGCATATTCTAAAAAATAGTAATTGTCAATGAAAATTAAGAAAAAACACAATAGCCATATTAGATGCTATTATTATTATTTATTTATTAATTATTATAATTATTATTATTTATTAAAAAGATTGATTATGAATCAGTAAAGATATCGATGTATTTTTTATATTTACGAATGTTCTAACATGCCAAAAATTCTTGAATATCAATAAAAACATTGATATCTTTACAGATTCATAGTCAAGTTTTTAAATAAATACAATGTCAATTGAAAAGAAATCAGAGGTGAAAATTGAAAAAAAGTTCTTATAATATTATTTGTTTCCGCCGATTTTGGCGTTTTTTATTGCGTCTGTGAGCGCGTTATTAGCAGACTGCTATTCGGAGTAGTGTGCGCACACAGACACGAAGAGTTGGTAAATTTAATTTTTATGTTAATGGTAATTAATTAGTTTTTGTAAATTGATATTTAAAAGAGTTTTAGATTTTTTTGTTTTACCAGAAAAAGTTTTGGTGGTTTTTCAAATTGGTTCCTCTGTTGAAAATGGAAAATAAAACTTCCGATAGTTCAATTAAGTCTTTGGAAAGAATAAGAGATGATCTGACAAAATCTTTATTTATTAATTCCAATGAAGGAAATGAATTGACATATGATCATGATGTGCATTCTTAGAAATATAAAGTAGAAATTCAAAATATGCTCAATAACAAGTTTCGTTCTCCCCAAATCTGACAATTTCAAAATGAAAAACTCTTGTACATTTTCTAGTATCATCCAAGATTTCGAAAATGTTAAAGAATCAGAGCCGTATTCAATGAAAGATAAGTCTACAAATTCACAAAGTAAAGATAAAAGTAATGGAGCTATGTTTGTCCCTATTGAAATTCAAAGAATTGCTCATGAAGCTGAAACATTCGCATTCCAAGCTGAGATAGCTTAGTTGATGAGTCTAATAATCAATACATTTTATTCAAATAAAGAAACTTTTCTGGGTACTTGTTTTTACTCGAAAGCAATTATTATTATTATTATTATTATTATTATTATTATTATTATTATTATTATTATTATTATTATTATTATTATTATTATTAAGGAATCAGTTAATTGGAAATTCAAATTTATTATTAAAATCAAACCACTGCAAGCGTCTGAACAACAAAATTATTTTTCAAAAGAAATTATAAATTCTGTTACTCAATTTTAACTATTATTTGAATATCAATTAATCAGTTGTTTCATTGAGCATCATTCATATTACAAATATAATTAATTTTAATTTCTTTTATGTTTAACCTTAGTTATTGTTGCCAATGATTAAATTAATTAAAGTACTATCAATAAAACATCATTTTTCGATGATGTCATTTATTTTTATTCAGTTATAACAGGGATGGCGAACCTATGGCACGCGTGCCCAAAGTGGCACGCAGATAAATTTTCGCTGGCACGTATAATATTTTTCATTTTCATACATATGTAATGTACTGAATAATCCAAATGCATTTTTGATATTGAAAAAATTGTGAACTCAATTCAAATTTAATGCATAAATTTTGTTATTTAAATGTTAAATGTTAAAATGAATATAGTATGCTTTGGATTTTCAAATATATACATACATATATATATATATATGAATATTTGCATTCTCGCCAAAATTGAAATTCACTAATTCTAATGCAGTTCAGTTAAAAACTTTGTAAGTACGATTGAAAATTGTTTTAATATTTGCATTCTCGCCAAAATTGAAATTCACTAATTCTAATTCAGTTCAGTTAAAAACTTTGTAAGTGCGATTGAAAATTGTGTTTTCTTATTTTAGTATTATTTTTTGCTAATAAAAAAAATCTATTTATATTTTTAGAAGACAATTATAATTGATTTCAAAAGGTAATTCATTAACAATTTTAATGATAAATAAATAATATGTTTCAACTTTAGAATGTCAGAAAATAAGAAAAGGAAAACAGAGGCCATCTCTAACAGACCATTTCAAGATTGGTGGACTGATAAATATGGAATGATGAAAAGCAATAACAATGCCCTGTGTGCGTTGTGTGGAAATACAGTAGTGTGCAGAACATCCTCAGTAAAACGTCATTATGAAACTACTCATTCATTTCTTTTATCTAAAAGTGATTCAGAACAAAAAGAATATATTGCATGTGAAGTTAAAAATAAAAATTTCCAATCAAAATCATTCACTACATTTTTGAAACATACAAATTATTTAGTTGCTGCTAGTTTTGAGGTTTCCAAGACTATTGCTACTCATAGCAAACCATTTAGCGATGGAGATTATATTAAAGAAGCTTTCATTAAATGTGCACCACATTTATTTGAAGATTTTCAAAATAAAGAGCAGATACTTAAGCGCATTGAAGAATTAAGTATAAGTCGAAATATTGTTAAAGACAGGATATTAAAAATGCATAAAAATATTAATATTAAAAAAATAAATGATATACGCACAGCAAAGCTATTTTCTATATGTCTTGATGAAAGTACCGACGTAACATCTTCAGCTCGCTTGTCCATAATTGCTCGTTATGCTAAAGGAGAAAAAATAGTTGAGGAATTGCTTTCACTAGTTTCCTTATCAGCAAAAACAACTGGGAAAGATATTAGTGATGCAGTTATAAAAACGTTTCAAATAGCTGAGATAGATACATCAACAATAGTGTCAATTACAACTGATGGAGCTCCCTCAATGATAGGACGGCAAGCTGGTTTTGTATCTCTTTTTCAAGAACACGTTGGGCATCCAATTATTAATTTTCATTGTATAATTCATCAAGAAGTTCTATGTGCGAAGTCTGGATTGGCAGCATTTGATGATATTTCAAGTATTGTTTCCAAAATAATAAATTTTATAGCAGCTCGAGCTTTGAATAAGCGGCAATTTCAGTTGCTTCTACAAGAGGTAGGTTCAAATTATCATGGATTGTTAATGTATAATCACGTACGCTGGCTTAGTAGAGGATTTGTGTTACAACGTTTTGTAGAATGTTTTGATGAAATTATCATGTTTCTTAATGATAAAAAAACCGAATTTCCTGAACTTTTTGATAATAACTGGATCACCAAATTAATGTTTTTAACGGATATTTCCAACCATTTAAATGAATTAAATATTAAATTGCAAGGTCCCGGAAAATCAATTGATGTAATGTTCGATATTATTGAAGGTTTTGAGTCCAAATTAGTAATATTTAAACGCGATATTGACAACAATAATTTTAAGTATTTTCCTTTGTTGAAAGATCACCTTCAAAAATTTTCTATTCATGGAGTCTATGAAATTAATATAAATTTTTATAGCCAAGTTATAAGTGACATACAAGACAATTTTGCTAATAGATTTCAAGATTTCAAAAAATTTCAACCATTAATTAACTTTATTAAATATCCAGACAAGTTTGATATGGAAACTGCTAAAATTGATCAATTAGACTGGTTACAGTTGGAGAATTTAGAAATGCAGTTGGCAGAGTTTCAATCAAGTTCTATTTGGAAGCTGAAATTTATAGAGTTAAGGCAAGAAATAGAAAATAATGAAAAAAAAGATTAAATGAAGAAGAATACGAAAACATGAATAATATGTTGTTGAAGACATGGTGTTCGCTCCCAGAAACATTTAATGCGATGAAGAAATTGTCTTTAGCTATTCTAACAATATTTTCATCAACGTATAGCTGTGAAAGTCTATTTTCGATTATGAATAATATAAAATCTGATGTACGAAACAGACTTACCGATGAATGTGGGGAGGCTTGTATTTCATTAAAATTGTCAAACTATGATCCGGATATTGATGCATTATCGAGAAATATTCAGCAACAAAAATCCCATTAAAAAACATGTCAGCATATTATAGAAATGAATCTATATATAATTTTTAAAAGCATGTATTTTCATTTAATAAAAATAATTTGTATTGGCACGCATGTATTTTCATTTTATAAAAATAATATTTATTGGCACGCAGTCAAAAAAAGGTTCGCCATCCCTGAGTTATAACATTTGATAAAGCGAAAAGCGAAAATTTGTGTTGAATAGAATTTATTTTTGACCTTTTATCAGAATGAAAATAAAAGAAATATCATCAAAATAAGAAAGTAAATTAAAAGTGACCATTTTTTAAAATTTCATTTTTAGAGTTGCAGAAAGATATTTTCAAATTTGAAATGTCATTTAAATGTTCCAAAAACATTGTAAACGCGTCACTTGTGGAGATTTGATTAGAAAATAATTTAACTATGAAATCTACCTACAAAATGCAACCTACAAAAGGCTTAAATAATAAAAAATCACTGAACCTCGAAAAAAAATCTACAAAATTCGTAATCCACGTGTATTTTGAAAGGGTTGAATTAATTTTATTAGAATTAATAAATTATACAGGATTACGCACGTATTTTGCAGTTACTAGTGAAATAATAAAATAAATATGAAAAGAGCAATTATTGATAGATATGTCAATGGAGATTTGAATGTATATAATTATTCAAGTTTCATTCAAACAAAAAACAGTAATACAGAATATTGCTAATAGCAATGGTAGAAACAATAAAGTGGTACATTGTCCAAACTTTTGGAAACTTGAAAGATAGCAAATTAAAAAGCCACAATAATTAATAAAATTTCACTGTAGATAAAGCTTTCATGTTTAATAATATAAGAAATAGTTTTTCAGTTATAAACAAATAAATTCATAAATAAGTCAAAATCTAGAAAAATGATCTAAGTAAGAAAAAAATAATAAATTCACAATATAAATTGAAAGTTTGGCAATCAAAAATTAGTCAGTTTGATAAAATTAGAAACAACAAAAATCAAATTTTCTATAAAAATTTGTATGATAAAAATATAAATTATTTACAATTATTTTAAAATAGAAATAATAATTAATTTTGTTTTAATTTTGTTTTTCAGACATTGGAAATATGTGCTGTTAAATCATTACAGCTAACCCTCGATCATTCGTCTATCTTTTGATATCCAACCCAAAAAGATTTTCAAAAATATTTATTGAAAACTAAAGAATTAAATAAAAATTTAACTTCATATTCTATTCAAAGATTTGTTTAAATAAATAGCTTAGAATAAATAAATCAAGACGGAGCCTCGTGAAAAAAGAAAGTATACAAAAAAAAGATATCATACAAACAAATATGGAAAGAAAAAAATACTGAATTAATATTTAGAGGCTAAGAAAAGTTCAAGATAAATTTCTTTTGAATGTTGTATTATCGAATCTGAAAGAAATTATCTCAATTTGATATTATGCAGTTTGAAATAGATTCATTGTCAATTTGTATTCACAAATCTAAGAAACCTGGTTATCTTGAGAAAGATAAAAATATATAATTTTTATATTTAAATCTAAAGAAAAATAAGTTTGTAAGTGATTATATTTTTGATCAAAAAGTAAATTATATTTATTTTCAAATTAATCTAAAGAATTTTCAATACACAATCGGATTTAATTTAAGTAATTTAAAAAACCGTTTTAACACCAAAAGTAATAAACTACAAGACGAGATTAAAATAGTTGATTAAAACTTTTTTAAAACATCATTTTACGAATTTGATCCGTCTTAAAGACTTTTCATTTGATCTTAAAGTAAAAGAAATCTTTCGAAAAATGGAATAACTAATTTTTAGAAACTGACTATTATAATTATAATAATATTATTATAAAATCAGCAACGTTTCGTTATTTTAAAGATTTAACGTTAATATTTTGCATTTCATTTTTTTTTCATTACTACTAAAGATCAAATTTTCAATGCTGCCTTTTTCAAATTATTAAAAAGTCAGAAATTTGTGTTACATATGGAAAATGATGTGCAGCTGTAATAAATTTATAAAAGAAAATAAAAATCGATCAAAAAAAAGACAATAAACTCATTATTCTAACAAAAAAGATAGCATTGTTAATCTTTAAAAAATCGGGATCAAATAAACAAAAAATAATAAGATAAACGAAATATTTAACACCAATTCGGAAATGTAAAATATTCAGTATCATCTCTCCATTTGCTATATAAATAATTTACAATTTTAAAGCGAATAAAAAGTGTTTGGTAAATTTTTACAAATAAATCTGTTTCTATTGAAGTTAAACATCTTATAAAGAACTTTAAGAAGGAAATAACTGACAAAATTTTAATATATTTAATTTTGAATTTTATTCCTTCGTCAAGAATATTTTCAATCGGAATCTGAAAAAGAATATTTCCTTAATTCTATATAAAAAAAATCAAAAACACAGATCTCTCAAAATCAATTGAGTTTGTTGAAAGATTCATTATAAAAAATATTCTTTAAATAATAATTAATACAAAATTATGATAAAATTTGGTAAAATAAATAAGTAAGATATTATTTCAACTTTTTTTTATAAATATATTTTTATTGAGATTTAAAATATTGTTGAAAATTAACTGAAATTTATTTATTCGACATTTTAATAGCCGACAAAAAAAATTTGGGCATGGACATTAAGTTGTATAATCGAGGGTTGACTGCATTTGAATATTCTTCCTTTTACCTTTAAAAAAAAATTACAAGTTATTTTTTAACACAATTTATTTCTGGCAAATAAGATGAAATCGTGTTATCGATGGCCCTGCCTAATAATAAAAGAAATAGAAATTTTCAACCAATTTCTCATTACAGTAACAAAAATTCTTACTTTGAATAAATAATTGAGTATTCAAAGACTTTTTGAGTTGTTGACTCTGTTTGTTTTTCTTTTTAGAAGCATGCTCCTTGAATGAGGTATTCATCATCTTTTTAGCCATGGAAAAATTTACCACTTCTACTTTGGTGGGCAGTTTATATTCTCTATTTGCATTTAATTTAGGAATCATTCCTGGTTTCGAAATAATGGGGAAAGATTGAGCTTTATGTTTTTCATTATTTTGATTGAGATTTGATTCATTAGTTGTACTATCAATCACATGAGTTGATATCACCGTATCAGTTATCAGATCCTTATCTTCATCAAGTTCATCATGCTCAATTTCAGGTAAAGGGGAATTCGTCACTTTTATTAAATCCTTATTATCCTTCGGTATAGAATTAGTAATTATGAGTTTTGCTGATTTCTGCAACTGAGACGTAACAGGAGCCCGATTATGAGCCAAAAATGATTTGCGAGATTTGTTTGGATCATTATTTATAACAATTGAAGTTTTAGATCTATATATGAAATAAACAAATTTTTTAATAACTTGGAAAAGTAAAGATATTAAAAACCTGTTAAAAATAAATATGACAATTTCCTTTTAGGTTCAACTTATATAATATTTATAATAAATCTAATTTTATGAAAATTCACTATGAAACACTATAGAAGCGACCAATATACGAATAAATACTTTTAAATAAATTTAAACAAAACTGAAATATAGAATATAATTTTGACAAAATATTATACTTGGAAATAAAAAACGGCCATAATTAAAATAATCTAATTATAATAGCCTACTTTCTGTCATTCCTAGCAAATATGTGAATATTATTGTAATGATATTGTTATCAAAATCAGTATTTAGTTTTAAAAAACGTGTTAAAATACTGCTGACTAGTTCCCACTGATCAAATTATTGCTAAGTTTGAACTTTTATTTGAAAATTTCCCCACGGGCACAAATACTTTAATCGACAACTTCAAAGATAACTCATTGGACGTAGAAGAATAATTTGTAAAACATAACCAAAGGTTCCTATTTTTATATGTAACATTTATAAAAGAATCTTTAATAATCTTCCACATAAAAATTGCTCGGTTGAAGGATGTAATCATGTATTTCAATAGATTTCATATGACCACAACCATTCAGTGTATAAACTTATGAAGTAATTTTTAAAAGAGCAATATCGAGTTGAAATTTATTTGACTCGTTTTCGAAGAAGATTTAGACACACAGAAGCATTAAAGAAAAGATATCCCAAGTTTAACCAGCGAAAATCAAACACCTGTTAGAAATTATTATGATACCAATATTTGCAACTATGTAAGTAATGTTATAATTGTTTTTTAATCATTAGTTTAAATTTTATATTAATTATACTTTATTGATAACTGAAATTGTCTTATAACCATATGTGTTGGCTTTTTTGATGGGTCACACTTGGAACTTATTAATTATTTATTATTAACTTATTAATTATTTTCAAAAATTTCCTTTATCAAATACATAAATTTTACTTGTTTATAATATTTTAAATGCTTAGATTTTAAAAAAATTAAATACTCTATTGTAATAATGCAGTGAAAACTTTCTCATTTTACAAAGGAACATTATATCTGCTGTGAATTTCTTGATGTTGACTTTTGTCAGAAAAACTATATAGATCAAAATTTGTTTCAAAAGAATGATCAAAATATTGACAGTCTTTTATTTTTTGGAAATTATGCTCAACATTATTTTTATAAACTTCCATTATTAAATATCACAATATTCTTTTTAGATAATTTACTTTATTGTTTAGTGTAACATAAAAAAAATATTTTAGAATGCTAGAGATTGAATAAACGGAAAAATATTGGAAAATTTATTTTTCAAATAATTATATATATGAGCTTTATAATAAATAAAAACAAAATCATTTTTGTTTTAATTAGCTTACAGTTTTACCCGATTCTCACTAGTGTTTTTCACGTTGTACATCGCGACAGTTTAGGTAATTTAATAAAGAAACATTTGAGATATGTTGAGGCGGCTTTAGACAGTATTTTAGTCAAAGTGTTAAATATTTATAATTCGATATGCTCAATAATTATACTTACCTTTTATGTAATATGTTTGACTTGATTTCAGTCGGTTTCGTCACTGTTTCTTTAAGAGGAACAATTGTCGAAGTTGTAATTGAATTGTCTTGAATTTTTCTTCTAATACCGATTCTGTCATCTTTTCTAACGGCATTCCTTATCATGATCTGAACATTTCAGTTTCAATAAATACATTTTAATATGATAATTAATTTGGATTAATGAATTATCCAAACAGATTATCCAAATCAGCTAATTCTTAGGTTCACCAAAATGAGCAACTACAAATTCCAATAAATAAACAAGCAAGTCTTTTCCACAGTGTTTATTAAATGAAATACTTCGAAATACAAATTCATTTGATATACAATGGGGAAATAGCTTACCTGTTTATTTATTTGATTATTATTTTTATAAATAATTCCGGTATCGACAAATTATTTTCAAGTTTATCTAGGCAGTTAGAATTAAATTTATTGTCAAATAGGCAAAACTTAGCAAATTCGAAAGGAAATTTTTTTTTTAAAATATATTTATTGAGATTTTAATATTGGAAAATTAAATTAAATTTTTAAAAGTATTTTAATTTTGTTTATTATTATATTTTTTGAAACATCAAATAAAGAAAAAGAAACCGGAAAGAGAAATTCAATTAGAGAGGAAAAGATAGAGAAAGTGAATAATTAAATTGAGCTATCGAGAAATTATTTTAAAGTTTAATAATGTTTTATTATAATTATTTTACGTGCAAACTTTTGAAGTTGCGCACCGTATATTATATAATATGCAAACTCACTGTTGACAGCAATAGTTTTTATATTTTTTATTTAGGAGAAGGTTAATGTTAACAATGTTTGTTTTATTAAAACTGAAAATAATAATTGGGTTTAAAATAAAAAAATATAAAATGTCAATTTATTAGAAATAAAATTAAACAGTAATATAAAAATCAAAATAAATATTATATTTAAAAATAAGAAAAAAATCAATAGAAAAAAGTACAAATTGGGATTTCATTAATGAATTCAATTCAATAAATCTGTTGCTGTCTTTTCCTGTAAATATTATTCAATTATGATTTAATTGGTGAAAATGCTTCCAATAATCTTGAGCCAAACTTTGTTTTTAAAGTTAGACGGCTAGGGAAATACGAGAAAATTGTAAAAGAATATTAACAGCCAACGTAGTTTAGATGGACATTTATTTTTAAAAGTGAGTCGCAACACATTTCTTTAAGACGTCACTTAGATTACGTATTTCTGAATTAGAGTGTAATTAAATTAAATCAATCAAGATTTGGTCTTAGGGGTCTCAACAAAAAATTATAACTCTTAAAAAAAACTCAATAGGCCATACTATGTATCTGAAGTCGAAATTCCAATTTTATTAATAATTTTTACATTGCACTAAGTTGGTTCAATTACATATAAATAAGAAAATTAAAACTAAGAAGTACTGCACAAAAAATAAAAATTTAATCACTAAAAAAATTACTAAAAATTTATAAATTAAAATTTAATCTTCCATACTCTCTTGCAAGTTCATCGATTGTATCGTTTATGCCAACTTTAACATTTCGATGAATATTTAACAAAGCTAAACCATTTGACGTTCTTGATCTACTGTGTTTCTCAAAAAAGGTTTGAACCTTCATAACCTTGAAAAAGATATTTCATTTATTATTTCGTTATTATACTATAATGTTCTATAACAGGGGTGCCCACTAATTTTTCTAGGAGAGCTACATTCACATCCAAAATGTGTATGCGATCTACTTTTTTAATACTTACATAATATTTAAACTAAATAAACAAAATTAAATTAAACTAAATTAAACTAAATAACATTTTGGAAATGGTGAAATCAAAATTAAAAAATGTTATATAGTATTACCATAGAAATGGAACACAGAACATGAAAATTGGCAAAAAATTTAAGCATAAAACAGAAATTTTATATAAAATCTAAATTTATATAAAAAATATTTTTTTTATGAAGATCTACTAAAAAATCCTTCGCGATCTACCGGTAGATCGCGATCGACCTTATGGGCACCCCTGTTCTATAAGGTTGTCCCTAACGTAACTTTTTTAGAAACTAATACGTTTGCCAAGTTTTGTGCAGATCCCAATATATCCCTCGAAAGGAGATTCGATTAAGTCAACGAGGTTCTGGAAAATTGAGTTAAAAAAGATGATTCTAAAAATTTGGAAAACTATTTTGAACACTTCAACGTTATTTTTCCCTAAATGTTGTAAAAATAGATTTCTTTAGAGATTAATAAATTATATTCGTCAATTAATCAATTTTAAAAATAATAGAACTCACGTCGTATCGAAATAAATCCAAATTTTTGTTAAAAAATATCTAAAAATCCTGTAAAAATTAATTATAAATAATTTATAATAGAAAATATTGAGAAAAAGTAATATTTAAGAGCTTGAATAATGATCTCATATCTATATTGATCAGAATCCAAGTCTTAAAGTTTACTTTAAATTAAAAAAATCACTTTAAAGCCATTTCTAAAATTACTAAAATAAATAAACTTACAAATTAACTATTTAATCACAAATGATGCGTCATCTATAATTGGTTGTACACACCAACCTATATTATAGATGTGTTTATTCATTGCAAACGGGTGTAGACAAAAACTTATATATTCAGAACAATGTGACATTTGTTTTGTAAAAATGTCTTAAACATATAATAGTGAAGCACATCGAGTCAAAATTAAAATTTATTCCTACCGAAATCCTAATAAATCCAATAATAAATATGTCATCTCATTTTTCTATTTTAGTATAGCTAAAAATAGTTGAGATCACATAAATATATAGACAAATACTCACAGAATCCGTTATTGGCCTATTGGACGAACGACGTTCAGTTAGGATGGTAGATGAAAGAAAGGGATTCTTTATTGATATACCCGCAAGTTTCAAATCGATACCAATATAAGGAGGAACTGTTATTTGAACTTGTTTGAAAAGCATCTCAAATTGCCCGATATCACATTGCTTGTTTTCTCTCCGATCCAAAACAACTAAAATTTTTTTATATAAATAGATAGATAGATATATGTAATTTATTTCGAAAAATTTTTAAATTAACCTTTAAAAACATCTTCTAAGACATTGGAGGTTAAGCGTGAAGTAATTGATGTACTTGGAGCCATACAAGGACTAGAATTTATTTCAATGAGCCATGGTTTAAGGTCACCTTCGGATACCATAAAATCTGCACCATAAAGTTCGAAAGAGTTCTAATTAATTAATTAATTTCAAAAACACCAAATAATCACTTACTTATAAATATATACACATATAGTTTGACATTGATTAAAACATTATTTATGTGAATTTTTCAAAAAAATTAGTTTTCAAATAATTTATTTTATTAAATAAATAACAAATATTTGGATTAATTATAGTGATTACATTTAATGAACGCTACTAATGCAATAGTATTACATTTTTCACATGGTTTTTGTCAAAATTTTTTTACACCAAAAAACCGAGAATAAAATTTAGTCATAATTGAGAATATACTTACATTTGTGATATAATTTTTATTTTAGCCCAAAAGATAGAGAAAAAATAAAATAAATATAACAGTTAGATAGCATTAAATCCAAAGATGTATATAAATATGTTTGGAAATCTGAAATCCTTTGTGGTACCACAATTTAAAGACTTGAAGTCCAACTAACACGGGATAATACACCAATACAGAGGTTTTCAAACAAATTTTAAAGTATATAAGCCAAAAAATGAGTAATTGGGATGTAATAAAATTATATTAAAATCAAATCTATTTAATTTATTAAATTTTTTATTTGCGCAAATAACAACACAACTAAAGTAAATTTGTTAAAATTGAACATTTGAATTAATAAAATTTTATTTCAAATCCATTCATTTGTTTAATGTAATTTAATGCTATTTCAAACATCAAATAATATCATTTTCTAGACAAACAACAAATAGTCAAATATCAATAAAAGTGAACCATCGAGCAGAGCACGTTCTGATTGGCAGAATTAAAGTATGACTCATTTAATGTGCCACGAGTAGGGGGACATTTTGATGAGTTAATGAATCATTGCCAAACATTTTTATAATTGGAATTGTATAATTTTTATTTTGGCTTTTCTTAGAAAAAAATATTTTATATGGGAAACCATTTAAATTTTTATAAGTAGATTTAACAAAGAACTTTTAGAATTTCTTCAAAGTCAAAGGGTTCTTAAGTTTTTATGTAACAATTTTTGTGTGCACTTGTTAGTGATCATATAAAAATTTGTAATAGTAAAGAATTGGGGGGAGCCAATTAAATATTAATTAATTTATATTTAAAAAAAGAGTTTATCCGACAAAATATTTTGTCCCCCTAGGTACTGGTCACACTTAAAATGTGACAATGGTATATTATTATTGTTATTATTATTTTATTAATTTTTTGAATTATTAATTAATTAATATTTAATTGCCTCCCCAATTCTTTACCGCTACCAAATTTAAAAAAATTTCAAATTGTCTTTAAAGATACTTGATAAAATACATTCAATACAAATTTAATTATGTAAATTAATATTTTTTTGAATAAATTAGTTTAACAAAACAGTTTAGTAATTATTAAGTTTTGTTATGCAATTACCATTCTATCTATTATTTAAATTATTTTATTATGTTTATTTTATTACCTTTCTCCATTCAATGCAATCTTGAACACAAAGTAAAGCATCTATTACTGATTCTTTCATGCCAGGTAAAATTATATCAATCCAAGCATTCTGATACCCTTCTACTCTTTAATAAAAATATTTCAAGGAGTAAGTTAAAAACAATCTTCATCTACTTAAGCCATTCTTCAAATTGTTTCCAGTCCCACATATTTTCAGCTGGAAGAATATTTGATCGAGGACCATTGTGATATTTATGTTGAATTGAGTTATTTGATAAATGCACTGCTCTATAAATTATAAATAGAAAATATCTTTGTATCTATTTATCTAAAATAATTTAATTAACTGCTCGAATTCACACTTTATTCTAAAAATAATAATAGGTATATAAAATACAAGATTTTTGTGAACACAGATAAAATTAAACTGATTTAATTTGTTTGTAAATTGATACATTTTGACTAAAGTCAACTGACAATCGACAAGGATTTTCAAAATGGCAAACAGAAAAACCCTTATGTCCTACAGTCTAATTATTTGGTTATTTCAATTCCAAAAGAAAAATTTGATTTTTTATTTTCACTTTTCATATTTTAAAAATTATTACAAAGTACATTTTGTGCTGAATCGAATTTAAAATTTAAGTCATTATCCATATCAATGTATCCTGCTTTTTTCGTCTTTAGTTTCAGTATCCGAAACTGATATGTTTTTTTAATCCCAAGAATGTTGATTCAGAAATAATATATTTAATTAAAATGTTCTCAATGCTTTAAACAATTTCTGCTTTCTCAATATTCGAATTTTATCTTTCAAGCATAACTTGGTCTTTTTAAGGTTGTGAAAACTGTCACTTATAAAATTCGAATTTCATAAAAAACAGCAGCGATTTAAATAATTTAAAACTGTGAATTAAATAATTCAAAATAATTTCCAAATTTTTGACAATAAATAGAAAAATTAATTTCAAAAATAATATTTATTAAATGATCATAAATAAATAATATTAATAATAATATGCTTTTTTTATGAGCTTAAACGAATTTCTCAAATATTTTTTAAAGATTTAATATTTTTTCTGTTATTTATAAAATTAGCAAATATGATTGTCAACCAAATGGATTTTAGCGTATAAATGAGTGCAGCGTGCTAGATTTATTATTTTCACCTCTATTTCTAGTGTTAACCACGTCCATTCTTAATAGATTTTAATAAATGTTTTAGCAAGTTGTAATAATATTTTCATACAATATAGTGCACATTTTAAAATGTAAATTTGATCATTTTTAACCCTTGTTTTTATTAGAAATTTATTAAAATATAAGATCAAGTTAAATTGAAAAAATTACCTAACACAAAATGCCAACTTACTCATTTAAATCGTCCAAAGTGAACTGTTGAGAACAAAATCGGAGATAGCAGTCCTTATACCACCAAATGGTCAACGGGTTCCAGTCGGTTACAAGAAACCATTGTCTGATATCAAATTTCGTATTACATATTAAAAGTGGTCTCTCAATGTATTTTTGAATAATGAATCGAGTTTCATTTGTGATCAGACTATTTGATAAAATTTTCAACACATCATGAAGTTTTGTGTAACACATAATTCCTAGAAAGTATTTCAATGCAACAATTAATAATTACAATAAAATAATAATTAATTTATTAAAAATATTTAAAGGAAATTTTTGTTTTTATATTTACATAGAAGCCAGTTGAATAATATAATTAAAACAATATATATTAATCCAATACATTCTGTTTACATTTTTCTAGTTCTTCCTTGGTAAAGGTCGATACATTTTTTTCAAGTTAAGCATTAAGAATTCAAAGTTAACATAGACGTTCAAGATACAAAAGGCTAAACAATGTAAAAAAAGTTTCATTTTGTTAAATTTCATCTCACAGGATTTTCACCAGCTTCCCTAGGAAAGTTCCATGTTAACTCTAACAGTTAAAATATCAATGGGTATATATAGGGTGTATTGGTACCTTTGGATGCTTCTTGGGGGAAAACTCAAATAAATACAGAAAACTGATCAAATTTTTGAGACCTTTTGCCGTAACATTGCTTTGAAATGATAAATAAATAAGGATCCCTGCTCAAATTTTCTGAGTGAATTTGCAGTAAAACACATTGAGAAATCATGCAAAAAAAGGTAATAAAAAATGTCTAGTGCCGGGTTATGAAAATGAAAGATCCTTCCATCAGTATTTATGAACTCGACTGTCTGTTAGTTCTTAACTACATTATACATTTCCAACCTAGCGGTAAATACTAGTAGCCACGAGTGTTACAATATAGTGATTAAAATCATTTAGCATTTCGAGGTCAGTGATTAAAAATATTTAATTTTATCGTTTAGTTAAATTGAGTTATATTATGTCGCAATATTTACCTTTATCATAGTACACTATAACCATAACATTTATAATATTTGAAACTAACTTTATTATTTATTTTTATTTCAAATTAATATCAGACATCAATTAACAGTCGAGTTTAAAGGGATTAGATTAATTCAAAAGTAATATAATCAAAAATTCAATTTGGATTTTAGAATGAAATGATTCAGGAAGCAGAAAATACCTTATATTACATTCACAACAGTTAAAAAAAATTGATTTTTCACATATTCCTGAATTTACTGAATTATTGTAGATATATGAATAACAATTATTTAATTAAAAGTTAGTAAACAATCACATACTGTAATATTCTGTAAATGTAAATACAACAAAATATCAACAATAATCTAGGCTATACCTATTTTGATTTTCAGATAAATTTCTGCTGATTTTAATTGCATACAATTTATTAACAATTTGTTATAAGAATTTATTGATAACACGAAAACACTTAAATTATTAACTATTATTTATTAATTATTATTGTTAATTATTGCTTGCTGAATTAAATTTAAAATCAGTCACTATATTTAAATATAAATTCATGGACTGATATTTTTATTTAAACTTTAAAATAACTTGTCGATAGCGGTATCATTTATAAAACTATAATTCAAATGAATAATTAGGTGTTTATTCATTGAAATAAATATTTCGACCTCAAATAAGTCTTACTCCAATATGAAATTTAATTAATCTATCTCTTTTTCCAATAGGATAATCTTTTTTTTGCTTTTCTGGTTTTTCACTCGAAAAATTAAGAAATCAGAAAATCCAACTAGAATAGAAGAAAAAGGGAGACAGACTAGTTACATTTCGTATTGGAATGCACAGGATCTACTTAAAGTCGAAATATGTTCAATGAATAAACACCTAATTATTTCTTTTAATTATATTTTGATATTTTTATTTTAAAGTATTTAAAAATACAATTTATTCTTAACTTTAATTTTGACAATATGCTTATATTTAAAAAACAAATAAATATAAAATTCTGTAAAATTTCACATTGTAAAGGCAAATTTGTCAATTTAGGGAAAGATGTGCAACTTCGAAATAAATACAAAAAATTCCAACAAAAGATTGTAAAAATTCTTGTGTTAACATCTCATTGGTATATTTTACACGTTGCTTAATAATTTATAATACCAATAAATTATTTTAATTCAATGTCCATATCATATTTAGATTAATAATATTTAATCGCTATTTTTTATGATTTTATACATTTGTTAAAATGACTTTGAATGTGCTGTAACCTGATATATGATGGGTTGTCCTACACTAGTGACTGATAGGGGTTGGATTTTAAAAATGCCAAGTGTTATATAATAAAAGACATAGCAATGCGTGATAGAAGTATCTATCCCTAACATAACTATTGCCAAAAAAAATAAAAGATATATTAATTTTTAAATCTTATTTATCCTATAGAGGCTAGATTAATCTTAATATCTTTGGGTATTTAACTTAAGTATGTTAAAATACGTTTATAAGAATGTGCATTATGTAAAGAATTATTGAATTGATTTCGACTGACTTCAAGTTACTGAATAAAAATATAATCTGCAAACAATTCTTTAATAAAAACTTTTCAAAATCCGATTATGTTTTTCTTCTTGTTATTATTTAAAAAATTTCCTGAAGACATTTTTTAAAAATAATCCAAACAGCATTTTCATACAAATTCAGCATCCAATTTCATACTTGTTTTAATTTTAGTTTTCTAATATTTAATTCATAAGATTTTCATTAATTTACACAATAATAATCATACTATCTGCTATTTGGAAAATATATGGTTGAAAATTGATATTAGTGAAATAGTTTACCAACTTTATTGTTTAATATATGAATTGTTCAATTAGACAAATGTTACATAAAACATATTTCATTCTAACTGATACAAGGTCAGTACTCGAACTAGCTTACCGTCTAATTCCGAGGTCTGATGCGAGCAATAATTAAATAAAACGATTTAAAGCTTCATTGCGTAAAATTCAAGATTTTATTTATGAATTTTAAAGATGTTTAAAAAAAATTTTTAAGTTGAGAAGCGTATAAATTGAATGGAAAATTGAATGTAAAATTTTATTAAAAATGTTTTGACGTTGTTTTAAAAATTAATGAAAATCTTATTGATTAAATATTAGAAAACTAAAATTAAAACAAGTATGTTACAAGATGCGTTCAAAAATTCATTGCAAAGATTAGCCGCGCAGACCCTTTATATCAAAAAACTTAAACTGTCCATCAATATTCTACTAAATTAATATATAAAAAAAATCTCTGAGACGCTTATTTGAATTTAAGTTTGAATTTAAATTTGAATTCAGGTTTGTATTTGGATTTGATTTAGATTTAAAATTTAAAATTAAACAAATATATAAAAAATAAAAAACGTTTTTTATAAAATAAAATATTAAAAATTAAATTAAATTAAATTATAAAATTTTAAAAATGGGAAATATTATTTAGGTAATTAAAATTAAAATAAAATATAAATAAAATGTAATTAAACCAAACTAAATTTATTATAAAATACGAAATAAATTTATTTTTTCCCCAACAACAATTATTAAATTGTAATAATGATCAAATTCACTTGAAAAAATCAGTGCCGAAAATTCGCGACTATCAACAAACATCGATATATTACTGATTTATAGTCTTCAAACTCTCTTTTCAATAAATTCAATGGAAAAAATAATAAGTGGTGAAATTGGAAGAAAAAAAGTTCTTATAATATCTTAGAATACTAAATAATTAACCATTTCAAAACCAGAAGAATATGTGAAGTAGGGTTTTCTATTAACCATATCAAATACTTAAACATCAAATATTTTTTTAAAACAATACTAATATAGACTGTTTTTAGGCATTAAATTCGTTTTAGTAGATGACGTTTGCAAAAGATTGTCAAAAATACACTACAAATTAAGCATTTGCGGAAAAAATATTTAAGCAATTTTGGTTTACAAACACGATCAAAGTTTTATGTGTGAACATATTTACCCTATTTCCCCGCATATAACCCGAGGGTTATACCGAATTTTAGATATCTCAGATGGGGTGTGGGTTATGTATTGGGTTGTATTATATCAAACCTTTTTTACACGTATTGATTATTTTACTATATTGATTAATTTTCACACAAAACTTAAAAACCCGCGGGGTATATGAGGGTGTGGGTTATCTGCATATGCGGGCTATATGCAGGAAAATACGGTTAATCGTCGTAAAAGGGTTCGAATTATAGTAACATACAAATAAGAGTCACCTTACATAACTGTGATCATGATTATTATAAAAATGTTTAACATGTTTTACAAGAATCTTCTACTTGGTGGGTAAAATCAAATTATTATTAACAATAAGTTTACAAAGTTATGAAAGGGTTAATTATTGAGTATTTTATGGTAATTAATCTACCTAAATATTACAAGAAATTAAAACATCGTTATCTGTAAAATGATAACAAAGTAAAAATATAAAAATATAATTGACAAAATTTGGGCAAATAGCATAATACCAGAACGCACTTCACAAACTGTATTATTGAACGCACACGTTTCTCAAAAGTCAATTTCAAACGTCAAACGCATATATGTCAAAGTAAATGTAAATAAGAGAAAAGGTATTTTTTATTTTTAATAACATAATCATTTGCTATCATTCCATTACATATTATAGCCAAATAATGTCGACAAAAAGAAAAGAAATACCAAGACAAAAATAAACATGTGGCCAATGTAACAGTGATTGATGCAAAGTTTTCTACATATAAAAGAGATGAAATAATAGAAAAAGTGGAAAAAGCTTTAATAATTTGGATAATGGTAAAAAAGAATACCGATAATTACAATTTCGATTACACACAAAGCGCATCGGATTTCAACCAAAAAAAGGAACAAATATTGTCTACAGCAGAGTTTACTGCAAATAAAGAATGGTTTGAAAATTAAAACAAAAGGCACAATCTGCATAAAATTTATTTTAAAAATGAACATGCCTCAGATGATGAAAAATCGACAAAGAAAGATCTTGCAAAGTTAGCAAGAATTCTTTCAGAAATTTCATATGTTCCTGATAAGATATTTAATGCCAAAAAACGTGTTAATTTTGGAAGATCTGCCAAAAAAAGGAAATTTGAGAAATCAATAATGGATCGAGTCACTTTACTTTTTTGTAGTAATGGACTAGGAGATCACATTTTAAAAGCATTTATTAACAGGTTTCAGATGCCACGTGAAGTGACAGAAATTAACATGGAAAAACTGTCTGTGCACTGGTGGACTAATAAGAAAGCTTGGGATGATATGTGCAATATTTGAGAATTGGTCTCATAATTATTTAATGTTGAAGTTAAAAGTTATTTACAAGAAAAAAATCTTGAGTTCAATTTCTACAAACCATCCGATTAAACTTACAATATGAAAATGTGGAAATATGGAAATGTAAAAATTGAGTTTATACTTCCTAACACGACTACCATGATTCAACCTCAAGATCAGGGATAATTTATACTTTTAAAGTATATTATATCAGAGGAACTTTATGTTTTAAGTAGATTGGATGACAAAAGTTTACTTAAATTTGAAAAGTTTTACAATATTAAATTGTCCTGACGCATATTTCTTCAGCCATCACTTAAATCAAGAACTCTACTTTAAATGCATATTGGGAAATTATCAGGCCGGAAGTAGTAATAGAAGAAAATGTAGTTTCGTCTACTAGAACTGTATATGCCAATGTAATAGATCTAGTAAATTCTATTGAAGAATGATTCAATGACCTTGATATTCGGGATATTGAAGAGTTGTTGGAGGATAACAAAATTCCAGATGCAGATCTAAGTGACTTGGTTAATCAAGTGACCGATTACATTAGGGAAATAAGTTCCAACGATAAGAGTAGAAAAATTCGCCGCAATTATAATTTCTGAAGGACTTCAACTGGCTATTGAACTACAAATCTATTTTTTGAACAAAAATCCTATATAAAAAAACCTTAAAATTTCATATAAAAATAAAAAATGCTTTTAATCAATATTAAAAAAATTACAAAGATGTGCATCAAAGTAAGCACCAACGTATAACGAACCAAAAGTAAATCTTGTATCATTAATGAATTCCAAAATACAGTATTGGCAATACAGAACCGTCTCATTGATGAAGTTTCTATTACCGACACTAATAATGATATTAAACCATAACCAAAAAAGGAGTCCGAGCCTTTGAAAGCTTTAGTGAATAATAGACTATTTTTTATTAATTTTTATTGAATATTGTTAATTTATGTTTGATTTATTTTAAATCAATTTATTTAGAACAAATTTTCGTATATTTCATTAAATCTTGCTTCGTTTAACACGTTTATAACGATCATATCTATGAATTTTCTTTATATTCGTTGATTCGATTTACATAGTCTAAAGGTTAATTGAAACCAATTTTTATATGCATTTCGCGTCTCGTTTTACACGATTTTTCATGAACCCATCATCTACCCTGTAAATCGAGCAATGGGTGAATATAAAAATGTATAATCAAACCTTTTCCTGCTTTAAACATACCGAGTTACTATCGGCAGTTTCTATTTTAAATACTTTTAAATATTTTAGCAGATTTCTTACTCTATTTCAATAACTTCATTATTGTTTAAATCACAATTACAATATTATCAGTATAAAAAGTAAAAAACTCATGCAAAAAATTTTCCGATTATAAATATAGTCAGAGTTAAGTATAATAATTTCTTTTCTTCGAATAGACTTATAATTGACAAAGATCAGAATTTATCATATAATAAAAATAGTTTAATAATAGTAAACTTATTTTCAAAAATAATCATAACGTTAATAATAATTTATGTTATTTATATAAAAGTTTAACAAATCTTACGAGATATTACATTATTGATGGTACAATTATTTAGGCATTTGATTCTAATCATTTAGAGTTTCATTTAGTAATTCTTAGGATATTTAGTAAGAAATAAACATGGGCATTTGAGTAAGTCAGCAAATTTATATTCAATTTATGCTTATTTGATAGAAAAACTTGAATATGAATCATTTAATAAATTCATAGATAAATTAGACAATAAAAACATGGTCATTTGGAATATCCTTTTACCAATTCATGATAATATTGAGAAACTTTTACTGAATTCTTAGGAAATATATTTAATAAAATCACATTTTGATCGTCTTTTAGTTAATTTATGAATATCATTGTAATCTGTAACATTTTGATGCATCTAAGCAAACTTGCTGCAAAACAAATTTAAATTAATCAATAAAAACATGGTCATTTAAAATATGTTTTAGCAAATATATATATATATATATATATACACACACAAATTACCAAGGACTATTTTTATAGTTTGTGTTATTTATAAAAAATATAGTAGATAAGGGTTAAACAATTATTAAAAAAATTTTCAATTAAATTTACAGTTGTTCTTTCTCAATTCATGATTTGATCAAATTCCCTACAGTAAATTAATGATATAAAGGAAAATATATCTGGTCCGTATGTCACATATTATAATTAACATCCTAATAATTTTTAAATATTTTTAACTGAGATTTACCAATAGTTAAATTAACAGATTATTTTTGTCATTAATTCATTGATATTATTTGAGCATTTAGCTTGATGAAAACCATATTTTTTATTATCAATAAGCAAAAATACGCTGTATGAACCGAACTTGTTGCATTAGAAATCCTAAAGCGTTATCATAAATAAAAGTTCTTCAAAAGGTTGAATGAAATTGAACATTTTTCTCTGAAATTAAACTTTTCATACATACTTAAGATGAAATATAGAAACGTATCTATATAAATAAATACAGCTATATCAATAATTTTTTTAAATTTTTATCATATTAAAAAAAAACAATGTTTTTTATATAATGAACTTTCTGCATTAACGGACGCCTCCTCTTCAAAATTAATTAATACTATTAAGAATCAAAAAAGTAAATATAATAACCCTTTACTTGATTTAATTTTTCAAATAAACGTTGATTTAACAACCAAATTTCATTGAAAAAATTAAACGAAACAAAAAAATAAAAAATTATATATTACCAAAATATTACCTCGGCCTCTAGACTTAGCACCTGGTTTTAATATCCATACATTTCTAGAACCTTCCATATCAAATTGTGAAAAGATTTTCCTAAGTTCACACGCAATTTCTTCGCAACGTTTAATTGTTGTTACGTGATTCGCCCCGTCGATCTTGAAACCTTCGCTTAATTATATAAAATGTATTTAAATGATGAAATTACAAAACTACAATAACAGTTTATTGTTATTTAATTATTTGATTTATTACGATTGAAGATATTCACATCTTAATTGAGAAAAGCTGGTGTCTGTGAATGGTGATATCAAAAATATAATTTAACCAAAACATTGTATGCTAAATTTTCTTTCAAATTATATCATTATTAATAAGTCTGCTGTGTTATAACCTAGGAAAATAAAAAATTATTGTAATTGAAATATGTTCTAATTTATATTACATTAAATTAATAATTATTAATTGTTAAACAATTAAATGATAATATAAGCCTTTGCTGCGAAGTATATTTTCAATAAAATGAAAGAATTTCCAATTTTAAAATAGTCTCTTTCCATTTTAAATTATAACTTTTATTTAGCGGTTATTAACACATCAAAAATATTTTCGGATGTCATACTACTAACGAGAATGCAAGGTAAACGTTTGGCTACTGTCAATAGATATACAGTAAAGTCTCTCTAATTCGCCAACTTTGTAGCGAATTTCAAAGGGGTAAAATATAGCTAGTTTTATTTAAAATATACAAAACAAAACAAATAATTTTCGTGAATGAGAAAAAAGTGGCGAATCTTAGAGACTTTAATGTATAAATTCCTCTTGGTGATTCATTTATTTATATTTAGTTGGATTTTTGAAGCAAATGGAGACCAAGATTTTAAATTTCTGGTATTTTTTTATATCGTTCTTGTCTATATTTATTTCGATTGGAATTAAGTTTCACAAGATAAGAATACATTCAATTTGTTTGATTTTCTCAATCAAATCTCAACTTCCTGATTTCTTGTTTTTCACAATTTCATCTAGTCCAAAAAATGTGCAATTTCATTTATTTTCATTGCATTCATACTGTTAGTCAATATTTTCGATAGTGTGGATTAAACGAAGACAAACGAATTTGTAAATGAAAACAAATCAAAGGCGAATAAGATTTTTAATTAAAGTAATGTAATTAAAGTAATTAATTAAAGTAATACTCCCTCTGTCCAAAAATGATAGTCCAGTTGCATTTTAGACTTTTCCCCAAAATGATTGTCAATAGAGAATATAAAAAATTGAACGGTTTCGTAAAACCTTTTACAGTAAAAACACATTAAATAATTTTATTTTATTGATTGAACAAATAACAAAACTGCATTTTAAGTATCACTGTTACGTATAAAAGAAATTGGTTTAAAGTCAAACTGGACTATCATTTTTGGACAGAGGGAGTACTATTTACCAATATTTTCACATCTATTGAAAACTAGCTGGGGTACCCGGAGTTGCTCGAGGCAATATAAGTTGTGTTGTAAAATTGTTTTCTTTCAGTAAAACACACATTATTTTCCAAAAGTATTTATTTATTTTCAACATCTATCACATGTTACAAGCATTTCAAAAATACAAAAGAAAACATAATATAGGATTGGAACGAAAGTCTTGTCCTATAGAAAATAAAAAAAAATTCAATGTTTTATGAAAAAATGTTTAGTTTAAATGCAATATAAATTCCGTTTTTAAATGTTTAATTTCTATCTTATAATTAAGTAATTGTTTCAGATAGCTATGATTTAAAAAATATTATTTTGTGGAGTTTATATTATAATGGAGTTTAAGCGAAGCAACTTGAAAAAGCTGATGTATTTTTTGTGGAAAGATGGAATAAATGCATCAGCATCTGAGAAAAA